>CAIGRH010296068.1:0-24122 GCA_903798295.1 Fraxinus nigra | reverse complement strand
TTGGTGACGAAGCCATTACTGGATTCACTACTGGAGACGCCATTGTTGTGTCTCTATTTCTCTTTCCCCAATCTCTCTGTGCACCTAACCAGGGTTAAAATGTGATGCCATGTGAGACAAAAACCAAGGTTAAAATGTTGTCATCCAACATTGCAATTTTCCCTAATTGGACAAGAGGATAACAGGTTAGGCGTAGTATAATTTAACATTGTAGTGCTTACCTGAAATGTTAGAAGCTGATCATGGTAATGGCTTTCAAGAATTTCCATGTGTTCTTCTGGGAAATTTACCCATGCTTCAATGCCAGTCCCACATGGTGTTCTCTTCATAATCATGTCTTTATTGAAAGGAAACATTGTAGTGCTCACCCGATGTGACCTACCCTAACCATCGTCCGCGTTATACACAGGATACTTCAAATAGTCCCCGTTTGACTCTCTTTAAATTAAAATTCTTTATTTTTTATACTCATTTTTAACTATACATTCACACAATAAATATTCTATACGTAAATTTAGAACTTTTCTCTACTTTTTAACCACACTCTCCAAAAAATCACTATTTAAAACATCATTTCCCCCCAATTTCTCTTAATCTTATTGTGTTCCTCAGCACAGGTACAAGGTCGGAATATCCATTGCTATTATTATGATACCATGAAGATAATGCATGTGGGACAAAAACAATTTTCAAAAATTTGTTCTGAAAATGGTGGGCATGTTCTTGGCCTCAAGTTTACAGCATGAACTACAGCAATTGGCTTTTTCTCGTCCATCTTATTTCTGGCTAACCTCCATGAATTCTTTCCAAATAAAAGCTGAGACTATTTCCACTCGATTGTGATCTTTTACTTGAGAAATGGAAGCCATTTGTTTGAGCTTTAGACAATTTTTCTTTATAAAACACAAGACTTTTCGTAACAATCTTTTCATTTGTAAGTCGCTTATTTTGTTTGTGTTAGATAAATAGGAATGAGAATATGCAATATGAAAGTAAACAATCACAAACACAAGATTTACATGGAAAACCATGGACAGAGGAGGAGAATGTTGGAAATTAAAACTTGATTCATGAATGTTGGAAATTAATTTTGATACATGAATTAACTTATTTAATATTCATGTATTTATTTTATTCATGCATCCATATGGTTCTTTGTATTCTACTATTCATAGCATGTAGGAGAAGTCATTAATTAGTCTCTTAAACTTGTACAATGTATTTAGATAATAGGAATAAGAAATGCTATGATGAACTAGAGAATGAAGGAGCTTTAAGTCAAAGGAATGTCTTGTAAATAAACCTCAAGTCAGATCAACACGCTCTCTCTATTATTCACATGGGCTTAGATGAAGCCATGTTCGAGAAAGTTGCTTCCTCAACAAAATCTAAGGAAGCTTGGGAGATTCTCGAGAATAATTTCAAGGGAATTGGAAAAGTAAAGAAAGTTCGCCTTCAAATCCTTCGTGAGGAGTTCGAATCTCTGCACATGAAAGAGTTTGAATCTATTTTTGACTATTTCACTAGAGTGTCCTCCATTGTCAATCATATGAAGCGGTCTGGGGAGAATATTGAAGAAAGTCGTATAATTGAGAAAATTCTTAGATCGCTTGACTCAAAACTTGAGTTCGTTAGTATTGCCATTGAAAAGTTAAATGATATGGATACCATGACTCTTGATCAACTCATGGGGTCCTTGTAAGCATATGAAGAAAGATTGAAGAAAAAAGGTGAGTCGGTGGCTCAAGTTCTCCAAATGAAGTTTTCTTTGGGAGATCAAGAGAAAGAACAAGGAGATCTCAAAGAATAGGTCAAATTCGTGGTCGAGCTCATGGTTGTGGTCACGGTTGTGGAGAAAATTATGGTCGTGGTAATGAAAGAAATGATGGAAAACAAAATTTGAATAATGAAGGATCAAGCAATCAATTGAGAGGACGAGGCTGTTGGAACTATGGCTCCAAGAGAGATGGCGAAAGAAAGTATGACATGTCCAATGTTCAATGTTACACTTGTCATAAATATGGTCACTATGCTTCCGAATGTAGAAGTGACACCACCAATAATGAAGAGAGAGTTAATTATGTTGAAGCAAATGAAGATGAATAATTTTTGTTGTTGTTAGCAACCAAAGAAGAAAAGCATAAACGATCATGGTACCTTGACACCGGTGCCGCCAATCACATGAGTGGAAACAAGGAGTTATTCTCAACAATAAATGAGTCGATGAAAAGCAACATTGTTTTTGGAGATGAAACCAAAGTTCCAATAAAAGGCAAAGGTGATGTTTTTATTCGTGCTAAAAACGGAAGTCATCTTTTGATTTCTCAAGTTTATTATGTACCTATTTTGAAGTCTAATATTTTGAGTTTGGGACAATTATTTGAGATAGGCTATGATATTCACTTGAATAATCGTTGCCTTACTTTGAGAGATATTTCTCATAATCTTATTGCAAAGGTACCAATGGAAAAGAATAGAATGTTTTTGCTCAATGTTAATGTTGACCATCCAATGTGTTTAAAAGCTTGTGTTGAAGACAATTCTTGGCTTTGGCACTTAAGATTTGGTCATTTGAATTTTGGTGGCTTGAAGACCTTGACAAATGAAGAAATGGTGAATGGGTTGCCGAAAATTAATCATTCCAATCAAATTTGTGAAGAGTATCTCATTGGCAAGCAAGCTAGAAGAAGTTTTCCAAAGGAATCCACCTCAAGAGCAACAAAGCCACTCCAACTTGTTCATGCGGATGTGTGCGGACCAATCAAACCACCTTCTCATGGTAAAGCAAATTATTTCTTGCTATTTATTGATGATTTTTCTCGCAAGACCTGGGTTTATTTTTTGAAGACGAAAGATGAAGTTTTTGGAGCATTCAGAAAATTCAAAGCTTTTGTTGAAAATGAGAGTGGAAAAATCATCAAAGTTTTAAGGACCGATCGAGGTGGAGAATTCACTTTAAGGAGTTTAATAATTTTTGTGAGACCAATGGAATTCGAGATTTCCTTACAATTCCAAGATCACCGCAACAAAATGGTGTCATGGAACGGAAGAATAGAACTATCCTCAACATGGTTCGTAGTATGCTTAACAGTAAGAATATGCAGAAGGAGTTTTGGGCTGAAGCTATTGCATGTGCTGTGTATTTGTCTAATCTTTCCCCGTCAAAGAGTGTTCATGGCATGACTCCACGAGAAGCTTGGAGCGGTAAGAAACCTAGTGTTTCTCATTTACGTGTTTTTGGTAGTATTGCCTACATTCATGTGCCAGATGAGAAGAGATTAAAACTTGATGAGAAAAGTGAGAAGTTTATTTTCATCAGCTATGATTCAAGCTCCAAAGGCTACAAGTTTTACAATCCTTACAATGGGAAGATTGTTATTAGTAGATATGCGAAATTCGACGAAAGAAGCTCCTGGGATTGGAATGTTCCGAAAAATGAAGAATACATGATTTTTCCTATTCAAGAAGGAGACTCTAGCCAAGAAGCAAGTGAAAATGCTACTACTCTACCGCATTCTCATATTCCTCAATCTCCTCATGATAGTCCCTCCGAGGGACCAAGCCGTATTAGAAATCTTGCAGAGATTTATGAAGAAACTGAAATGGTTGATAATTCATCTTTGTTTTGTCTCTTCACCGACACCGAGCCATTAAACTCTGAAGAGGCAATGAAAGACAAGAAATGGAGACATATAATGGATGAGGAGATTCGAGCAATAAAAAAGAATGGTACATGGGAGCTAGCGTCTCTTCCTGAAGGCCAAAAAGCAATTAGCGTGAAATAGGTATACAAAGTAAAGAAAAATGCTCAAGGAGAAGTGGAGAAACACAAGGCAAGACTTGTTGCTAAAGGCTATAGCCAAAAGCACGGCATTGACTAAGATGAGATCTTTGCCCCGTTGCTCGCTTGGAGACCATTCGATTAATCATTTCCTTGGCTACTCAAAACAAGTGGAAAACTTATCAAATGGACGTCAAGTCCATTTTCTTGAATGGATATTTTGAAGAAGAAGTGTACGTTCAACAACCATTGGGTTATGTTGTCAATGAACATGAAGATAAAGTCTTAAAGTTGAAGAAAGCACCATATGGCTTGAAGCAAGTGCCAAGAGCATGGTTTAGCCGGATTGATAAGTATTTTGAAGATCATGGATTCACCAAATGTCCACATGAGTATGCTCTTTATGCAAAAAGGATGCATATGGAGGTTTTATGATTGTGTGCTTGTACGTTGATGACTTGATCTTCACTAGTAACAATGAAAAAATGTTTGAAGAATTTAAGAAAATGATGGCTCAAGAATTTGAGATGACTGACATTGGGCTTATGTCCTATTATCTCGGAATTGAGGTAAAACAAAATGGAGGTGGCATTTTTATTTTGCAAGAAACTTATGCAAAGAAAGTTCTTAAAAGGTTCAAAATTCAAAATTGCAATTCTGTAAATACTCCCATTGGGTGTAGAAGAAAAATGTCAAAATATGATGAGAACATGAAAGTGGATTCATCTCTCTATAGAAAGCTTGTTGGAAGCTTGAGATATTTGACTTGTACAAGACCCGATATTCTTTATGGTATTGGTCTTGTAAGTCGTTATATGAAGGCTAACCTACATGGAGATTGCTAAAAGGATACTTCGCTACATTAAAGGTATCCTTGATTATGGTTTAGATTATTCTTCTTCTACAAATTTCAAGCTTTGGCATATACGATTCGTGCATATGAGTGAGAATGGTATGTCAAAGTTGAGAAGGAATGGGCTTCTTAATGGATAGAAGGCGACGAAGATAAATTTTTGTGAGCATTGTGTCTTTGAGAAACAGAAGAGGGTCGGAATCACTAAAGAGAGATACAAAACGAAGGGAACAATTAAGTATATCCATTCAGATCTTTGGGGACTGGCCATGGTACTTTCAAAATGAAGTGTTTATTACTTGTTGACAGTGATTGATGACTTCTTCAGAAAAGTTTGGGTATTCTTCTTAAAGCAGAAGAGCAATTTGTTAAGGACTTTCAAACAGTGGAAAATAATGATAGGAAAGTAGACTAGAAAGAGTAAGGAAAACATCGCGCATAAATAATAGGTTAAATTTTTGTTTAGATGAATTCAATAGCTTCTCTAGGGTTGAAGGTATCTTGGGACATTTGATAGTGCCTGGAACTCTGCAACCGAATGGTGTAGTAGAACGGATGAATAGAACTGTGATGGAAAATGTTCGTTGTATGCTTTCAAATTCTGTGTTGCCTAGACTTTTTGGGCTGAAACTGCGATTACAGCTTGTTTTTTTATTAATCGCTCATCCTCAACTGACATTAAGAAAAAGGCACCAAAAGAAGTATGGTCTAGTAAACCTTCTCTTTATTCTGATTTGAAGATTTTTGGGTGTCCTGCTTATGCTCATGTGGATAATGGAAAGTGGGAGCTTAGGTCTAGAAAATGCATCTTTCTTGGGTATAAATAAGGTGTGAAGATGCATAAATTGTGGTGTCTTAAGATAAAAAAAGTGGTGATTAGTAGAGATGTAGTATTTGATAAACTTGAAATAGTTCATGATTCACCTCATGGGGATTTTAATAAAATTGAGGAACATAACCATTCAACTCTGGTGGAGCTATAAATTGGTCTAGAGGGATAATCAGAGTTTTCAGAACACTCTACTATAGATCAGTCTAGTTGAGAGCTAACAGATAGAAATATTTTGCCTACACCACTAACAACACCGCAGTATTCAATTGCTAAGGACAGACCTCGCAGACAAATTAAACCTCCGCAGAAATATGAAGAAGCAGATTTGGTAGCTTATGCATTGAGTGTGGTTGGTAATGTTGTTCTACTGAAGAGCTTGATATATATTCATAGATGACTAGTTACAGTGATTCTAGCAGATGGTTGGTTACTATGTAGGAGTAGATGGAATCGTTGAATAAAAATAATACTTCAAACTTGGTGAAATTACCTAGGACAAAAAGGTTGTTCGTAGCAAGTAGGTGTTCAAAAGAAAGGAAGACACATCATGGATTGAAAATACAATGTATAAGGTCAGATTAGTATCAAAGGGCTACAGTCAAATTCCAGGTGTTGACTTCACATATGAGTTCTCACCGGTTGTGAAGTATACCATTCGGGCTTTACTTAGGATGGTGGCTAAGAATGACTTGGAGTTTGAGCATATGGATGTCAAAATAACATTTTTATATAGAGAACTTGATGAGAGCATTTACATGCAACAACCAGAGGGCTTTATAGTTACTCAAAAGGTGGACTGTGTGTTTGTTGAAAAAGTCATTATATGGACTGAAAGAGTCACCAAAATAGTGGTATAAAATGTTTGATTCATTCATGACTACTTATAGTTTCATTAGAAGTAATTTTGATAGTTGTCTGTACTTCAGAAAAGGAAAATGATGGATCGATCACATATTTGTTATTATATATAGATGATATGCTTATAGCAGTCAAGGATAAAGCTGAGTTCAGGAAGGTGAAATCTCAACTTAGTAAGGAGTTTGACATGAAAGATTTGGGTACAATAAGGAAGATTCTTGGTATGGAAATCTTGAGGGATATGAAGGTTTACAGATTGTATTTGAGTAAAAAATGTTACATTGAGAAGATGTTTCAAAGATTCAATATGGTGAATGCTAAGGTTGTTAGTACTCCATGGCTACCCACTTTAAGTTATCCTTTAACTTATGTCCTCAGTCAGATAAAGACATTGGTTATATGTCCAAGTTCATTATTTCAGTACAGTTGGTTCGCTTATGTATACTATGGTTTGTATAAGACCAGATTTGGCTCTTGCAGTCAGTGCAGTTAGTAGATACTTGTCAAATCTTAACAAGGAACAGTGGATATTCAGATACTTTAGGGACTATTCTAATACTTGTTTTTATTTTGATAGAAATACATATGGAGTTATTGGGTAAGTGGATTCAAATTATGTAATGGGATCTTGATAAAAGGAGACAAAGTACATGGCCATTAAAGGCATGTAAGGAGGTTATGTTGTTGAGATGATTGATTGGTAAAATCAATGAAGGCTTGCAAATTTGTACAATATATAGTCAGAGTGCTATTGATGTGAAACATAATACGAGAGCAAGTCCGGGCAAGGATCCATTAATCATTGAGGAAGGATCGATGACTAAGTCGCGAGCGAAGCCAGTCAAGGAAGCTATGATATTGCTTGCTCAAGCTATGGTGGACGAAACGTCGATCACAACAAGTAAGTGAACAAGTTTCATGTTGGGCTCGAAAGAAGAAATCAAATGGATCAACTTGGTTCAAGCAGCGGACGAGGAAGCCATTCCGGGAAGCTATGCGACCACATAGCATAAACAAGCATGCGGTCGCATGCCTCTATACCGAAACCAAATGGGGGCTTTTCAGTTAATATATGCAATCACATAGAGTTACACTATGCAGCTGCATAGTTCATTTCGGGCACAAATTTTCCAATTTTTGTGTAATCTTCTATTTAACAATGTTTAGAAAATCGACCTGGTCATCAACTCGGAAAAGGTTAAAGGTCGAGGGTCAAAAGGTTCAACCGGGGTCGAATCGGCATCGAACCAGATGCAATAAGTAAATACAAAAATAATAAAATACTATGAAAACAATAATTTTTTTAATTTTCATATTAATAATTCAAAGTAAATATATCTTTGTTAATTAGATTCATTATCCAAACAATTAGTCTCGATACTTCAAAAATTAAAAATCAACATGTTAAAATAATTTACTTTGTTACATTAAAATAGTGTAAACTTATAGAAAATGATATCTAACATTAATATATTAATAATCAAGTGCAATTTAAGTTAAATTTGAAAATTAAATAAATGAAAGGATGAAGGTGAATATTACAATTTAATTAGTTGAGATTCAAAATCAANAATTAAAAATCAATATGTTAAAATAGTTTACTTTGTTAAATTAAAATAGTTTAAACTTATAGAAAATGATATATAACATTAATATATTAAATAAATGAAAGGATGAAGGTGAATATTACAATTTAATTAGTTGGGATTCAATATCAAATTAGTCAATTAGAAAATTAGACATACATTTGAAAAATGATTTTGATTGGCATTTTAACATCTTTTTTGTTATAACATTATCCCACATTGAAAGTTTAATATATGGAAAACTACAACACCGCGACTAGTTCAATGGATTTTGAGTGATTTAGTCATAATCAGTTAATCGGACATGACTTGGCCCAGTATTGGGTCTAGTCCCCGATTTTACCAATCGAACAAATCGGGCCGGGCCGATTTTGAGAACATTGATATTTAAGCTAAAACTCTTGTATGGGATTTTTGGATATCTTTGAGGCTTAAATTCTATTTTTAGCTAGGTTTTATGGGTTCCCTATATATATATAACTCATTATATTCATCGTAAACACACAATTTTGAAAGATACTATTTTGAGGCAAATTGCTTTCTTCTCGTTCTTCATTGTTTTAATTTTGAACTTATCAAGAATTAAATTCTTATGGTGTTCTACAAATTCAAGTAGGTCCATAAGTTTTGTGATCACGGCCAGGATAATGTTAGCGATTGTCTTGGTTCTTGGTTCAATAATTTATTCAGTCGAGCTTTTTCAAACTTTGATTCTTGGCTTTCTTGGATTGTTCTAATTTGTCGTGGGTTTCGTAGCTACTATTGCTACGTGAGTTCGCATCAGTTGGTATCAAAGCAAGGCCCCAAAAATTAAGGTTATATCCTAGTTATTTTCCTTTTTTTTTAGTCTTTTGTTTTTTAATTCTTCTTGTTCTTCGTGAAGTCCGTCGTCAAATCCCAAGGCTCAATTGTGGACATGCGGTGGAAACTACCAAGCTGGAGTACTGTATGGGTAGAGGTTCTCCAATCCATAATATACAAAAAAAAAATTCAAAACTTTTTTGTGTGATAAATCTAGCATCCAAATCAGTTTCTATTTCTTTTGCTGGTATCTAGTTGAATTTTCATGTAAAAAAAAGTGAGATTTTGGAAAAAAAATAATCGCCAGCAGCATACAAGTTCACTTTTGAGTTTAAAAAAACTAAAAAATTCCAAGTTCAAAAGTGTCCAATCAGAATTCAAGAAATACCTCTTTTTCTAATTCATCTATAACGTTTCATTCAAATTCAAATTCCTACTTCTTGAGTCATTCTAGATTACTTTTCTTATTCAATTCTTTGTTTGGACTCCACAAAGGTAAAAATCTTGATTGAGATCGAATTAATTCTTTGAAGTACTTACAAGAAAGCATTGAGTGGAAAAAGGCAGAGTAGTGAGACTAATAGAGGGAAAAATCCAATTTGAGTTATACACGAGCGTATAGACATGAGGCAAATATCAAAATAGATTTAGGATGCCCGACAGGGACGGTTCTACTTCAAACAAGAAGGATAATTGATATGAATGTAAAATGCATATTTTTTCCTCCTTATTTTATGCGCTCGTATGACTATTTTATGTCTAAATGCACTCAGTATTCTCATATTTTGGTTTAGATGGCAATTCGATGGATATGGCCTAATTTGGAAGAAATAAGGGGAAAATGACCAAAATGAAAGTTCAAGGAAAGATCAAATAATATAAATTTGTTTCTAACCTTGGGATGAAGATTCGAGAGCGTTAGAGGTCAAATGGATGAAGAAATGAGTCAAATGGATGAAATATAATCAAGAGATTATCACATATCAACTTTCAAGTTGAAAAGTTTTGCATCGATTCTCAGTCTCATATTGAGACCAATTTTGTACATGGAAAATGATGGGATTCGAAGATAGTTTCTGAAGCAAAGTTGTAGCTCTTTGAGTTAGCTTTCCAACACATTTTAAATCACCTCAATTGGACATTGGTATAGAACGTTATAGCCAACATACTAAGATATGTTCGGCTACCAAAAATCAGGTGAGGCAAGCGCCCCAGACATAAAAAAGCCTCGCCTAAGACTTGGCAAAAGGCTAAGGCGCGTGCCCTAGTTTTTAATAGGCATGCGCCTCAAGCCAAAACGTGAATTTTTTCCTGTTTCCTTGTTTGATTGAATACGTATGGAAACCTAATTTTCCACGATATTTAAACCCTAAAACAAAACCAGAACGTACAGAACGCCTCCAAACTCCATTCTTCATTATTTCTCTCTTAGATTCATGAGTTGTAACTAAACTTTTATACTTGGTCGAAGGAAATGAAAGCCTCGAAATCACATATTATGAGATCTAAATAGTTTTCTTAGTATTTGATTTATATTTTAAGTATTGAATGTTCTTCTGCATTTATTTCTATGATTTGTTGCGTTTATATGCTAGAGAGTTTGCTAGTTCATTGATTGTAGCAATCTACCGCTAAGTTAAACATCAAATCCGTACTTTTTTGATCATTTTAACTTGTGAAGCACTAGGATTTGATGATTTTCTGCGATAGAGATTATTGAATCTTAAGAAGAATGTTTAAATAGATTGAATGCAACCGCTAGTGTTTGTTTTTTATTCATTTCATTATTGTCATTATCTTACAATTAATTTATAGCAGTCTCCTATAAAAAAGAAAATCAAGAAAATTTGTTTAACATTAAAAAGGAATGATGGGGTCTCCTCTATATATTTTATTTTCTATGTAATTCTTGCTACTTTAATTCGGAACTATATATTCGCCATCTTGATACCTAATCATTTTTCCAGCCTCTAAGGTAATCCCTTAGTTTGAAAGGGTTTAGGTTATGATGAAACCTCGAAAATCAAAATGTATTTTTTAAATTCTTCCTACTCAAGTAATAATACTGCTTCATGTTGCTATATCCATGGTGGCCCTGAGATTATATCCCCTATACGAAATCTAAAAGAGTGCCCTCTAAGAAATGCACATAAAGAAAAAAATAAAGCTATATATTAATTCATTGAAATAAAACTATAGCAATAGAAAAATATATATATAACAGTTAAATGTTTATTTGTTTTTTTACATATCACGAAAGAATATGGAGGAGAATATGGGTTCAAAAAATTCTTAACTTGAACAGGCTATTCTGAGAGGGGATGCTGATGTTGTACAGGATGTATTAGTTATGGACATTATGGACAACATTGCTGACTTAGTGATCAGAGGAGAGCCTCTTCCCCAAGCTTCTCAGAACATAGAATTCTTTATGAATGATAATCAGGCGTTGGAGGTTCAGAATCCATCTGATGGTGAACTAGAGATTGAATTACCAGAACTACAAGTTCTGAATTACGAGACGATCCTATTATATCAGATTATCAAACAAGAATTAAGGGAAATAGGCGAAAAAAGGTGAATCTAGGGATCACCACAAGATCCAAAAAACTTTATTAATGATTAATATTCTTGTTTGGAATGTAAGGGGTGTGGTATCTTCTAAGAGCAGGTTAATGGAGTTGAGAAAACGGTATAGTCCTTCTATCTTGGTGTTTATGGAACCTTTTGTTTCTGCAGATAAAATTGTTTGTTGGGCTCGACGGTTAAGTTTTCCGAATTATGCTTCAAATGTTGTGGAAGGAGGAAAAATTTGGATGTTCTGGGTTAATGAGCTATCCTTTTCATTGGTTAATATGTCGGGACAAATGATATCTGGATGGTTTTCGATTGGAACTGATAGGGTGCTAACCTCTTTTGTATATGCCAGTTGCTGTCAGAGGCAAAGAAAGGAACTGTGGGATCAGCTGAGAATGCTTGACAGTGGAAGATCTGGATGGTTTGTAGGTGGTGACTTTAATGTAGTTCGTTCTAGTGAGGAGAAGTTGGGTGGTCTGTACTCATATTCAATGGCTACAAGGGAGTTTAATACCTTTATTCATGAATTAGGCCTGATCGATATCCCTTTTGAAGGACCAAAATTGTCATGGTGCAATGGACGACAGGGTAATCGCCGTATTTGGGCTCGATTAGACCGTATTTTGGTGGACCAGAATTTTAAAAATCAATTTCCAATGGCCTCATTATCTTATTTGGAACGGACATCTTCAGACCACTGCCCAATGGTTTTAAGGTGCAGGGATAGCTCAAGTTTGCCATGTCCTCGTCCATTTCGATTTTTGCGCATGTGGTGCTCTCATAAGGATTTTCTACCGCCGGTGAAACAAATATGGGAAGTTAAGGTTACAGGCTCCCCAATGATATGTCTTGGACATAAACTTCGATCTTTGAAGGCGGCTTTAAGGTCCTGGAATGGTGCAGTGTTTGGACGGGTGCAACAAGAAATTGGATATTTTGAGGATAAATTGATTCATCTGGAAAACTCGTTGATTGAAAATTTTTCACTAGACACCGAACACCAGCTACTACACTGCCGTAATCAATATGCTGATTGTCTTGAAAGAGATGAAGTTTTATGGAGACAAAGATCACGCATTAAATGGCTTCAAGAAGGTGATGGAAACACAAAGTTTTTTCATGCATCACTTAAAAATAAAAAGAAGAGCCAAATGATTGACCACATGAACCTCGAAGACGGTTCAGAGTTGCATTCAACAGAAGATGTTCATGAGGGTGTTGTCCAGTTTTTTAAAGAGCTCTTTTCAGTTTCACCAATCTCTTTGGATGACAATGATCTAGAGCTATTGACGCTGATCATTACAGAAAGGAAAAATCTAGAGTTGTGCAGACCTCTAATTTTGGAGGAGGTTAAGGATGCTTTTTGGTCTATTCCGAAAGACAGTAGTCCTGGACCTGATGGATTCAACGCTAGTTTCTTCATTCATGCCTGGGATATCGTTCAGGAGGATCTCCTTGCAGTGGCTAGAGAATTTTTCGGGGGTTGTCCATTAAACTGTGCTTTGAGTGCTACAAATATTGTTTTGATTCCTAAGGAGGAATCCCCTAACAGCTTTGCTAAATTCAGACCTATTAGTCTCTGCTCTGTAATTTACAAGATTCTATCCAAAATTATGGCTACTAGAATGGCTCCTTTGTTACATAAGCTGATTTCTCGAGAACAATCTGCTTTTATTCCAGGAAGGAGTATTTTTTCTAATATATCTATCGCTCAGGAGTTGGTCCATAAGAAGGTGAGGGGTGATAATGTTTTAATGAAGATTGATATGGCCAAAGCTTATGATAGGGTCAACTGGAGATTCCTTCTTGCAAGCTTAAAGAAATTGGGCTTTTCTGACCAGTGGAGAAATCTCATCTTTAATTGCATTTCCTCTCCATTCTACTCCATTATGCTCAATGGCAAGACGCGGGGTTTCTTCAAACCATCTAGAGGGCTACGTCAAGGAGACCTTCTATCACCATACTTGTTTATATTGGCACAAGAGCTCTTGTCAAGAATGATCAACCGGGCTTTTGTAAGTAATCATATTCAACCTTTTCATTCTGGAGGACTTGTGTTTAGTCATTTATTTTATGCCGACGATCTTCTTATATTTACCAATGGTAAAAAAAGTCAATTGGAAATCTCCTCCACATTGTTAAAAAGTATGAGCTGATATCGGGCCAGTTGATAAATCCTATGAAATCTTCTATGTTTTTCTCTAAACATATATCTGTTGTGCAGAAAAGAAACTTATTGGCGTCTTCGGGGTTCAAAGAAGGTGTTTGGCCTTGTACTTATTTGGGTGTACCTCTCTACATTGGTCGACTTATGAAGTATATGTTTAAACCAATGCTGGATAAAATCCAAAAGAAACTGGCTGGTTGGAAGGGTCGTCTACTTTCTTTTGGGGGAAAAATAACTTTAAATTAAGCATGTTCTATGTAGCATGCCTATTCATATGTCATGAATTTTCCTAAGGGGATCCATAATGAGTTGAATCGTATCTTATCATCTTTTCTTTGGAACGCAAGTGATAGTTGTAAGAGACGAAAATGGGTTGCATGGAGGAAAATTTGTTATCCAGTGGAGGAGGGTGGTTTGGGCATTCGAGATTTTAGTGAAGTGCAACAAGCATTATTTATGAGATTTGCATGGAAGTTGATGGTTGGAGGATCCTTTTGGGCTGATTTCTTTGCATCAAAATATTTGAAGACGAAGCCAAATGCTTTGGCGAAAATATCCCCTACACAATCCCGCTTTTGGAAGGGGGTGATTTCGGCATTGCCTATAGTATTACAAAATTCCTTTTGCCGTGTTCGAGGCAGATCATATAATTTCTAGTATGCTAATTGGTTGGGCACTCAAAGCTTGGCCGAAGCAGGTCTCGAAGTGCAAGAGTCACAATTACAAGTCAGGGACCTCTTGACAAGTAATGGGAAATGGAATGGAAGTCGGCTTATTGGATGAAAATCAAGCACAGACTATTGAAAGTATGAAAATTAAAATTTCTGTTGTACGTGATTGCTATGTATGGAAGCCTAGTAAGGATGGTTCTTTCTCTACTAAATCTGCCTGGGAATTAATCCGTAAAAAGGGTGTGGAATGCACATGGAAACGCTGGTTGTGGCACAATAAAATTCCCAAAAGAATGTCTTTTGTAGCTTGGAGAGCTCATTTAAGTTCTTACCGGTTGATGGTGTGGTTCAAGCTAGGGGAATCCCGTTAGTCTCTAAATGTGACTGTTGTGTAACTCCTTCGACAGAAACTATAGATCATGTTTTGTGTACTAGGGATGTGGCTCAAAAAGTCTGGTTGTATTTCGCATCTCACCTCAATCTATCCCTGCCACATTGTGCACCCTAGAGAAACAGATTAAATTTATGGTGGAAACATACCTCTAGCGTTTCACAGATGGGAGTTCTCTGTGGACTTACTCCATTGATTATCACTTGGGCGCTCTGGAAAGTCAGATGTGAGGCAAGGATGGAAGGTCACCCCATTAATTGGCAGAAAATAATTTGGCAGATTAAGTCTCATCTTTCTCAGATTGCGAGTCTGATCACTAAAATCAATAAAATGTCAGAGCATGATATTCGCTATCAGTTGGAAGAAACCAGTAGGTACGCAATTAAAATTAAATATTGATGGTGCATCTAAAGGTAACCCGGGTTTAGCTGGAGGAGGAGGACTTCTACGTGATAGGAATGGAACATGCTTGGCTGGTTTTTCCCAATACTACGGGTCTTGCACAAATATGGTGGCTGAAACTCGTGTTCTATTGGATGGGTTACGCATGTGTAGGGATCTGGGCACAAGGGATATTGTGGTGGAAACTGATTCGGAGGTTGTGGCTCATTGGGTGAAAAGAGGTACTTGTTCATTATGGAGGCTTTGGGAATATTGGGAAGAAATAATGGACTTGATTTTTCTACTTAATGCCCAGGTTCATCATGTTTTTCGAAAGGCAAATATGGCAGCAGATTTTCTTGCTAATACGGCATTTGGAGGTTCTTCAACAAAGATATTGTTAGGTGATGACGTCCCGACCCTTCTTAGAGGAATTTTATGTAGTGACCGCTGGGAATTACCTCATTTTAGACGATGAAATATCATTTGGATTAAAAAACAAATAGTCTTAGGGTAAGTATTGTAAGGGAAGTAGTACTTCCTTTTTTTTTATTTTACTGCGTTCATTGTTTTCATATGTAACCACGGTTTTCCTCCGCCTCAAGTAAGGGTTTTTTAATAAAATCCTGGAGGTACTGCCTTCCTTTAACTTAAAAAAAAAAAGTAATAATGTTGAATTTTGATTTTGTAGGATTTCAATGAAAAATGAAACTTGTATAAATTTTGTATGCACGGGTATTTTCATTTATGATGATAATACTAAGCCAAAAATAGAGTTGTTTCATGTCATACTTGGATAAATAAGTTTTAACACGTTTATTGTCGGTAGTTAATAAAAAGTCTCTTGCATTATAACTCTTTCCATTTCACTTTAATTCTTAAAATCTATATTTTTCAACACCTATTTATACTCTTCATTCATGCATAGTTGATTCTCAAATAATCTAAATATCAAATACATCGTATTTCATCCTATTCTGACATTTTAACAAATATCACACAACTTAACTATTTAATTTAAGATTAACAATCCACCGAAATATTTTTTTCAAATGCTAAAAAAAATTATCTCTTACATTACAATTATTTTCTGTCATCTATTATAAAATCTCACCATACCATCTTTAACTTCTTTTTTTGTAGGGGAACAAAATCCATGCTACATTATTCGAGAACGTTATCATAGCTTTTCAAGACACCTTAATACCACATAAAGCATACCTCATTTCAAGTGTACAAGTTAAAGAAACAAATAAAAGTTATAGAGCCCAAGTTGGTAACATTCAAAGGACAATCAATGCAAAAACCAGCATTGTTAAAATTAATGAACAAAAGGAAAACTTACACTGCTCACTTCCAAACGGCTAGGCTTTGATGGCAAAACTGTTTATGAACAGTAACCAAAACCCACTTTTTTATATTTAGTTAGATTTGATCGTTTGTTAAGAGACGGGAATCTAATAAAAAAAGTCAATACGTCAAGAGTTGTCTTAATTTCATTGGGTAAAATATTTCACAAAACTTTTAGCTCTTGAAACAAATCTTGGCTATCAAGATTAATAAATTTGAATGATTTAGAACAATCTCACGATGATCACAACAGTTTCAAATTTGAAAATTTTCTATAATTTAGACAATTCAAAATTCAAGAGCAATTCACTAATCGTAACATGTTAAATTGCATTCCTTAGTTCCTTTTGTGTTATTATCACAGTCGGACTAGGAATTGAGAAAAATCACGTGGAGAAATATATAACTTAGAATGATGTTTTTTTATCATATTCACGATGAACTTATCTCGCAGTTGTTTTATGTTATCATATTCACGATGAACATATTCACGAGAATTTTGAAAACAATATATATAATATGTTATATGTGTATGGTGCCTCTAAAACTATGAAGCCATATGCGGCCACACCTATCATATGGCCTCAAAGCCATCATTGCAAGCACGGCGCGTTTTGTATATTGGACTGAAAGTTACATTATTAAGGGAAAGAAATAGATAAGATATGCCGAGTCATTCAATCCAAATTACCACATATGCCCTAAGAGCATATTTGCAAAGTATTAGACAAGATTCGACGGTGCAATATAAAAGATACAATAGATATATTTTAATTTCACTCACTTTCTTAAAAAAAAAAAAGGTTGAACCCCAACTTTGAGGGCCTCCACCGCCCCGCCCCTAAAGCATTGTGGATGAGGTGAATCGCGGGATGTGCACCAGCAGGCCAGGGTACAAGAGCTGTCATACTGGTGCGCATAAAGAATCAAATTTCAAATCTTGTTAGAGGCGGGAATCGAACTCTCACACTGTGGTTGTCAGCTCAGCTAAAACTACCTCACTCCTGTCCTTTGCAGTACTGAGCTGGGCATTTCACTCACTTTCTTAATACTATCCAATATTATCTAATCCAACTTGTCAAACATTATTTCTGTACATTAAGTGTCGTTTGGTATGCAACCATATATCGTACAAGACAATATATTAAACAATATTTTAAGTTTTTTGATACTGACCTCTTAGCCACAAATGGAAACCGTGAATCTTCAGCTCGACCGTGATGCCAAGCAAGAGGCCGTTTAGCTCAAATTTATTTTTTTTTATGCTCCAATCCGCATTTCCAGACATATCATAAAAGATTTACCGTCTTAAAAAAAATCAAATAAACCAACCTATGTTAATATATTAAGGTAAACAATAGATTATTTTATGCAGCTTAGGCATCCTAATTCTATGAAATGTATGGAATCTCAAGTTTAAATTTCGACATCACTTTCATAATCAAGTAATTATTGAGTTATATATGTCGAAAAAAGGCAGTAAAAGATGCTTCGTCACTCTTTCGAAAACAGAAATTTTGTGTTTATTTCAATTTATATTACATAGCAAAAATGCTGCTGTTCTGTATTTTTGTGAATGGATTATTAGCATACTGTTGGCATGGCATATTCTTCAAATCATACGCTTGCCAAACAAGAACCTGTATACAGTTTGCATTTTGATCACTAATTAAGGCTAAAAAGAAGAAGAGTCCAGCGACTAAAATCCAGTAATATAATGCATTGTGAATGTTACAAGATGAATAATACTTTATTTTTCGAGGCTAAACTATGGTTCATTGACTAACCATAGTTACGCTCGTTTGGGATGTGGCTTTTGAAAAGACAAAAATAGTTTTTTGAGATTAAGAAGTTGCTTTTTTATCCGTTCAAATAATTTGTTGAAAAGGTTGTCGGTACGATAGAGCTTTTAGTAAGAAGCCGATTAGATATGATTTTCTCATAAAGCTCTTTTACAAGAATTTAAAGTAAAAACTATCCTAAACATGACCTTAGGCCCTGTTTAATGGGAAGTTTTTTTTCATGAAAGTTGGAAATTATTTTCTATTTTCCACCTTTTAGGCCGTTTGATAGGAAAAAATTTGTAGACAATTAGTTTTCCAACTTTACCTCACGTGATCCCATTTTCCACCTTTTCGTTTTGGTGGTTTTCGGTTTTCTAAGCAACTTTTTATTATTATTATTATTATTTATTTTTATTTTTTGTTTATTTTTTTTGATAATGGAAACAAATTATATCCTCAATTGTAAAAAATTTAATGTCAACCAAAGAGGTAGGATAATGTCAACTTGTTTGACATCGAACGGGAACTAGTAAGGGAAGGGAAAGGACTTCCCGATAGATACTGTTTTGAACCTCAACTTTTGTTTGACAGATAGTTTCTATGTATTCTATATAGCAGTAAAAGCAAGCCATGCGAGTGAATCGGATGATGAATTGCTGTTAACTTGCTATTCTATTGTTTATTATGCACTTTACAAATTCAGAAAAGCACTTTGAGGGACCATTATGTTTCACAAGTCTCGACTTTCGATCAAGAGATACTTTTTCTAAACCTCGACTTTTATTTGAAAAATATTTGTATCCCATTATATAACAGTAATTGTAAGACATACAAGTAGATCGACTCATAATTTGCCATCAAAATATAACAGAAAAAGCATTTGTCATTCAATTTTTCATTGTAAGATAACATACAGAAATATAAACATGCACACTTTCATACTTCTGCACCAAGTTAAGCTCCCCCAAAAAGGGAAAAATATTTCATAAACTAGAATTGCTTCAAATCAAACAATTTTCTCACAGCATTTAAACCAGTCGAGGCTGGATCATGACAGCATTAAACCGTAAAACTTTATCCTGTACGCGAGCTTTTTTTGAATTTCCAAAACAATGTGAGATACTATAGGGCAATATATAAACCATAACAAACTGGACTTTTCCATTGTTGAAAGAAATTGAAGAAATGAGATTAGAAATCAAGTCAATTGTTAGCATCACTTTGCAATATCAGCCTCACCCCAAGCCCAAGTCGACGTTTAAAAATTAGGCCATCAAAATTTTCTAATACGCACTCTCTAGCTTGAGTATTATCGAGTGAACAAATAAAATGATAATTACAAGAAGTATGTTTTAAGACACGAGTAGTAAAGAACTCAATACAGTATGAATACCAGAGCGAGAGCATTAGATTTCCAATCTGGTCATGCCTGAACCATGTTAGATGTTCACTACATCCTAAACATTCTTCTGAAAACACCACGCTTATGCGTGTTCTTGAGATCTTTATCTGAAAGAACAGGTAAAATAAGGCAATATATAAGTAAAATAGTGGAATGATCTGCACGTCCACTTTAAATGAACAAATTTCATTTAAAAAATCACATCCATATCTTAATCTGCTCATCACGTTACAAAAGAAATAATATTGCCAGAAGCTCGAGTAATTGCCAGGAGAACTCAAATATGGGAGGTTATGATATCTTATTTTCATATTTGACCAAGCTTAAAAATAAGTAAAAAGTTGCGCAACTTTTTCTTTCCGAACATTTTTGAGTACCTTACCTTCTGTCTTGCTTTAAAGTAAGAAAAGTTACTTATTCTGGATCATTAGTGCCAAATAAATAACTTGCACGTTTTTAATTTTAATGATTTTATTTGTTTCAAATTTATTTGCTTGCAAGTAAACGAAGCTTAGACAAATTACATTTAGTACAGCAACACCGATGAAAAATACTCAAATGGAGAATGAGACTTTTGCTGCTTGTTTGGTAATACTTTTAAGTGTTTATAAGTTGTGGGTTCTATAGAATGTGTGGCTAAAAAGTATGTTCGCCCAGCTTAATTTTTTTCCAAACATGCTCTTAATTCATGCTTATCATAATTAACTCCTGGGAACCATTTATATACTTTTGGAGTTGAAATTTTACCTGTGAGTCTCCCAGCAAGGTACAGAGCTTCTTCAGCAATTGGTCTCCACTGCTCTGCACATGAATAGTTTATCCCTAGTCCAACACTAAGTCCTCTCAGTAGATGTACCGTACGAAGAACACAGAAGAGTTCCTCCGGGAAAGCCTAATTTCACCATAACAGAATAAGGAAATCGAATTGTTGAAAATATTAATATACGTAAATAAATGTCTCCGTGATACCAAAACATCAAAAGGTCAGGTCTTATAGCTACTCAATTATGAAAATTTCTCGTAAGGACTTTGATAAAAGAAAATGAATCAAGCTTGCAAGTGAGTGACATGCTGAAGATATGGATATAAACATATAAATTCTTCTTGTTCCAATAATTTAAACTTTTAGATGAGGTAGTTCAACATACACAATGATTCCCGATCCATAACCGATATCCATTTTCTACGCAGACCATGCCATTAAGCTAAGAAATGCTTATAAAATTGAGAAGATACTAAACAATAATATATTTACATGTAAAATGTTTTATCTGTTTTAACACTAGATTACCCAAAAAAAAGAATGAAAAAAAAATCACGCAAGGGGGCAGAGAAAAGTATTGAAAAAAAGGGACTCCACCTCAAAAGTTGATAAATTTGAATGCATTCAAAATCAGAAAAACAATGACAATATGACATTGGTTCAAGCTATGCAAGAAACTTAAAGAAATGAGCCCTTCACATTTTTTTTATCTGACAACCAGTGTAGGAGGGTATCAATTAAGTCATCAGACACAAAAATATTTTGATACCTGAACAGCAATTTTTTTAATTGAAGATTCTTCTGAGAAAGGTTGCAGCATCGTTACACCAGGTGGTAGCTTTGTATCAAACATAGTTTGAGCCAATTTAAACAATTCCCGTTGCTCATCCTCACAATTGCTAAATGTATCTATGCCGAGCTCCCTAATGTTAGAAAGAAAAAGAGAATGTATATATCAGAAAAATGCATACGCTTACTACTACTATTTTGCAATTCAAAATTTTGGAACTTAAAAGATCAATTTATTACTCCTAATTGATCACTTGTCAACCTACTGTAATAGCTGCTTATAGTGGTTCTGTTGAGGTTGCATTTCACTTTTCCAACTAATGATTATTTTAAGTTTTTAATGTCAACTAACCCCTGAAAATGAGAGCAAAAATGTGCAGAATTCTCATAGCACTGGTATCTCATTGTTTTTCTGTCAAACCTTTTTTTTTTTTTTCCTGGATATGTGACTTTCAAGGTATCACGTAATGTATAAAGTGAGGTGTGTTTTTTTCCCCTCGAAAGTTAGTAGCTCATCAGTTCTTCATTTCAAAAATTAGATTCTCTTAGCTGGTTGAAAAGACTGGTGTAAATATATATAGTGGCTATATCAATTGACAACAAGATCCCCATGCAAACTTTAGCACCTGTAGCAGTCTGATGCCCTTGTAGGATCATTATCTGCGATGGCAAGGACGAGATTAGCATATCCGAGCCTCAGTTTCTTAGGGAGATCCTTCACTTGCCCATAATCAAGCAATGCAACCTAATAAACCAGTAACATAGTACTATGTCATCAAGGGGATTGATATGGTCATACATGAAAACTGAAAATATTAACAGATAAACTAAGAAGATAATGGCAAAACACAACGCAGAAAGTGTTGGATAGGCACTTGCCTGAGAACCTCGACAGATCAGAATATTTCCAGGATGAGGATCTGCATGGAAGAAACCACTCTTTAGAATCATTTGCCCATAAGCAAGTGTCAAACTTTTGAGGATGTTCCTGCAATTTGAAATAACTGGATCAGAGTATGACGTTTCTGGTACCTCATATCCTAATTAGTATATAACCGATAAACCGCAAAAAGAAATAATAATAATAATAAATAAATAAATAGAGCTTAGGAACACGAGGACTTCAACAGAGTTCTGAATAGTGCCAGATCAGGATAACACTAAGATTTTCAAAAAACA
This sequence comes from Fraxinus nigra, assembly GCA_903798295.1. Lineage (NCBI taxonomy): Eukaryota > Viridiplantae > Streptophyta > Magnoliopsida > Lamiales > Oleaceae > Fraxinus > Fraxinus nigra. The sequence goes on along the minus strand of CAIGRH010296068.1, from coordinate 1,957 downwards.
AAGGTTTAGAATTTCTTGGCAGGACCGTGCTCCAGCATAATTTCAGATGTTTTGTCAAGATATTGCCAAAAATGTAATGAAAACTGTATCTTAAGGATTATTTTGCAATCTTAATTAAGAATTTGTCATTACATAGAGAATTACCAGTATCCATTTTCCAAAAAAGTATGATCTTATGGAGACTACAGAAAAGCTAAAAATAAATAGGCCAAGAATGGGCAAAAGGAAAAAGTACATTACAAAGGGAAAGAAAAACAAAGAGGATTCTTCATGAGGATGAACGGGAATGGGGAAGTGGTGTGAGAGGTTTTTTTAATTTGTAAATACTTAGCTCACTCCAGAGTCTAGATAAGTATGGGTAAGGGCTTTGTTAAGTTGAGTATGTGAATTACATAAACAAAAATTGTGAAAGGACAAAAAAAAAAAAACACAAGAAGATCTCATACTCTCTGGGATGATCTAGAGGCTTACTGCTTTGCTGCTGCAGCTACCTTACCATCCGGATTTATCCCTCTTTTTTCTATTTCATCACCAAGCTTCAGGATGGGGATTCCATCCATATATTCCATCACTAGAACCCTCCTATCAATAGGTTAAACAAGTCACCACAGATATGGATAAAATGAACAGCATCAACGATTAAGTAGTGCAGAATTTGACAAGTAAAAAGAAATATCACTATTTCTTCCACTACAAAAAACTGAATCGATTAATGACACTCTTGAATGGGAAGAGGACTTAAAAAACCGAGACAATAAATATATAGGAGGTGAAATAAAAGAAAGAAATACTAACAAAGTGTTAATTAAATTTTTGAATGCAGAGAATTTTTAACATAGATACACTTTATAAGGACGTCTAGAAACATGCACGATCCCTAGTATACTTTATAAGGACTTCTAGAAACATGCACAATCCCTAGTATCTAAATTCAATGAGTCTTGAACAATTAAGAGAGGTCAAACAAATTTATGAGCAACAATCTGATGTTAAATAGTTGAGCTATTGCTTGCATTGCGGAAGACATCGTCTTCTTATAATTTGATACATGTTAAACCATACCTAGTGACCAAATCTTGTATCACGCGTGGCACCAATACCGAGGACTTTTTGTTATTTTTGTACAGAAAACGCCGAATTCTTTCCATAGCATCAGCCTCCCTCAAAAAGTTGAATTCATGTCCAATCTTAGATGGCACAAGTGCAAAAACATCGTTGAGCAATACCATATAAGAAAAGGCAATGCAACATTATTTACTTGCACCCACAAGCAAAATGAAAAATACTGATTAGTTGAAATAAAGCATCAGTTATTGATCTGATCATAACCTGGTTATGACTGGATTCAAAGGCCAAATTACGTACATTTTTCAACATATATATATCATAAAACCAGTGTGCAACTAAACAAAATTTCTAGCTGAAGAGAGAAGTCAAATCTAGTAGCCAGGATTATCAGCAAAAAGCCCATGAAGAGCAAATTTAAATGGTTTATCATCAAACACTTGGAGTAGATTGAGTACCTGTTTCTCCATTTCCCTTGTTACAGAGTATAGATCGAATTTTATATCTGTCTTTTGCATGTATAAAGCAAAAGCTTGCAAGTTACGAATATCAGTCATCATCAAGTCCTGAACACCAGGATGTTGTACCTAAAATGATATGATAATTAATAACTAATACAGATGACATGACTGCAAGATAATTTTCAATTTGCTGTACCTTGACAACGACATCATTCTTACAACCTTTAAATCGAGCTCTGTGAACCTGAATCACACATTAAGATAGATATGATATAACATCAATTAGCACAAATAGAACGTCCATCAACCCTTTTCCTAACATTTCAGAAAAAAGAAAAAAAATATGGTGGCGCCTAAATGGTTAAAGAATCTGAGATCCTGTAGAGATGATAGATCAACAAGAGGCAAGAGCTTTTAAACCATTTTCAAGA
>CAIGRH010296004.1:0-16842 GCA_903798295.1 Fraxinus nigra | reverse complement strand
TCTATATAGAATATAAGTTTTCAAGCAATGATATATCTTCTCATAGCCAAGATAAAATGTATTGACTATTTTTTTCATCTCATAAAATGAGAGTTTTAAAGTGTGTTATTCTCTGGCAGCATGTATCGAACAAGATTTATAAGTTCATCAAAACCACTGTCCAATAAGTCATATAAAGCTTTATGCTTAAACATAGCAATAGAAGTTGACATCTTCATTAACGTCCTACAACTAGGATATAAAGGCATTTCAGCATCATCAACTAAACTTTGAATCTCTCACTCGTTCATATCTTACGTTTTCAGGCTCCACATCATGTTGTGCATAGAAATCCCTAAACATCCTATTTGACTCAGACATTTCTAAATCGAGCAAATTTGCTTCACTTGGTTGTTCTCCATGAAATACCCAGACACTTAATGTAGGATATGTTGACCTATGGTTGATTTCATCCTTAATGTTTTGATCATAACAAACACGATTAATATTGGTTCTTAACAATTGATTTTGAGTGATGATAGTTCAATGTTAAAATCAATCAAGCATTGCCAAAATCAACACATCATAAATCGGACTCGAAATGAAGATCAAAATAAAAGTTAAGTATTCAAGTCAAATCATTCGAAAAAAGAGCTTAAAAGATCAAAATCATGACTATCAAATCCGGCTCATGAAGAAGGTCAAGATCGAAGTCAAGCATTAAAGCCAAATGTCAAGAAAGATCAAGATCATGAGTTTAGGAGCCAACAGGAAAGAATTTTTGAAGCAAGATCAAATTCCGGCTCATGAAGAAGGTCAAGATCGAAGTCAAGCATTAAAGCCAAATGGCAAGAAAGATCAAGATCATGAGTTTAGGAGCCAACAGGAAAGAATTTTTGAAGCAAGATCAAAGACTAGGCTTTCGAGATCATGTGTAAAAGTATAACACTTTGATCTTTAGTAATGAATGACAATAGCTCAAAAATCATTTTGTGCGCGAAAAGTTAATTTCATATTACTTGTATAAAATATTTTTGATCAAAAGTAAGATTGATCTTTCAAGGTGAACCGGACGTCCAGTTTGACAAAAAAACTTCTGTCATTCCGTATGTCTGGATAGATGAACTGGACATCCGGTTCATCCCTAATGGTCAGTATTTTGACCGTTCTGACCGCAACGGTTAGTTGGTCATCCGGATAGTCGTCCGATTGGGCATAATTTATTGAGTTTTGATTGCTATAAATAACACTTCACTTTGCATTTATTATAACAACTAGAAGAGAGCTTTTTGTGAAATATATTAGTAAAATATCTTCTTTGAACTTACATTTTTACATTCATTTCATTTATTTCTTCATAATTGAAACTTTGATTGTTGAATCAAACTTTTTTGTGAAATATATTAGTAAAATATCTTATTTGAACTTACATTTTTACACTCATTTCATTTATTTCATCATAACTGAAACTTTGATTGTTTAATCAAACTTTTAAAATTATTTCTCTTATCAAAGTTTTGCTTAATTTATCTATATCAATTTCAAAGAGATATATTTTTGAAGAAGATTTTTGCACTTACATTACATGAACTTTTTTTCTTCTTTATATTGAAACTTTGATTGATTGAACTAAATTTGTAAAATCATCACATTCATCAAAGTTTTTCATTTCTCTATTAGTATTTTATTTACTACAATCATCCATTATAAGAGAGATATTTCATGAAAAGATTTTTGAACATATATTGTATTTATTTCTTCATCTTCTTATTGAAACACTTTGATTGATTGAATCTAATTTTTGACTACATATTCACCAAAATTTTTCATCTAACACTTTAGCTATCATTTATTACTATTCATTGAAGTATTAGCCTCTCTTACTATTTAATTTGTTTGCATTATTTCTCAATAGAGGAATTTCATTGTAAAATCACTTTAATGAAGTGTGGGTCGTGTTGAAGTCTCTTAAAACTCAACATTGTATATGAATCCGTGCTCCTTGTTGTAAGTCACCGTGTGGGTCATATTGAGATCCAGTAAAGTTCAATAGTGTGAATTGTGTTAAGGTCCCATAAAGCTCAAAACTGTATAAGATCAGTGTTCCTTGTTTATAAGTCGCCAGAAGCGTTGTAAATGGTTGGATTGCACCATAAGTCAATTAATATAGTGAAAAGGCATTGCTCGTGTCGGAGAGCTTGGTAACGGAGGACGTAGATCATTGTTTTGGATCGAACCTCCACAATTATATCGTTTACATCATCTCTCCGTTTTACTTATCACTTTTATATTTGTACTTATTATTTGAATTAATTTATTTAGTCTTTACTTGCTTAAATTTAAATTAATTATTCAAAAAAAGCTTTAAAAACTAATTCACCCCTCTCTTGGTTAGTTATTCTTGTGCTATCAGGATCCATACCCTAAGTAACCAATGTTCATAGACTGTATCATAATGGTGATTCATTAGATTCCTACACTTAACACAAAGACATACTATCATTTCTGAATTGCAATTTTCACGAGTTTGTTCAATAAAATCATGGCCTCTATACTGTTCTGAAAATTTACAAGTTACACTTTATGATCATTATATGTTAATTTTTTCTCAATTGATATCTAGATTCATAATATCTAATTTTAGAAGATAATAGTGATAAGTGTAGCCACTCTTTGTCCATTTATGCAAAGATACTATTCAACACTGAACAACACAAAGATACATCAGATAAAAAGATAAGTAAATGCAAATATTTATTTTTCTGAGCATTGTGGTTTAGTAAATGTACGTTTCTTTGACTAAAAAACTTCATTTCTGGAAAGTAGTAGTTACATAACTTTTAACCACCTCCAAGTATGCTTTTACCGTAAATACACAGTGGCTAGAAAAAAACTCAAATCCGTGACCCCTTGAATCAACAAATGTACATTAAATCCCAATAATAGTAGAATGGAAGGTAGTCGTATTCATCAACTGACTTTCCTTGTTCACTAGCAAAGATTGCATGCATGAAAAATGCACAATCTAGTATTAAGTTTCACCATAGATGAGATGATACTATTCAAATATCAAACAATGCGAAAGACCTTGTTTGTAGAATGTTGACACATCCAAAGAAGAGAATTACTGATCCAAAGCAGAGAATTATTTCTATACAAGTATTAGGTAAAGTCATCTTCTTCCTTTCATAGAATTTCGAGTCACATTTGTATAACATCTCATCTTCAATTCCTCACTTCTTTATGCACGTCTTTTGCAAATGAAGAAAAATTTTCATTTCGGACTTATATTGTACATACCTTGTCAACTTTTCCAATGACCGAGATATGTAAGTTTTCTTACAATCACCATTGTATTTTCTATTATTACTTTATCTAAACTATCGATATTGGAGCTGCTAATTAGAAAAAAGTGAATAAAAATAATGATATGGTTATTTATGAGTTATCCTCGAAATCAATGAGCATTTGAATTTTGGTTTAAGTTTGAGGCCCATGTATCTATTCAAAATAGAACTTTATAATTGAAATTACCTGAGAATTATACAACTCAATATAGGGCAATTTAAATTGATTCGTATCATGGTAGAACTGGCATATAAAATGTCTAAGTTGCTTATTTTTAATGTCTCATATGTATATCATGTCTCTTATTTATATTTCTATTAAACATCATTTTGAAAACTTGTGTTCTTAAAATTGTTTAGTTGATCTAGTTATCTTTCTCGCACTAGCATTTCTAAGCTCTACTTAACATATTGTAGCTAAAGCTGATCATTTTCTATTCACATTCACATCTACAATTCACAATGACTTCACATATTAACAATTATCAAGATAGCTTTAAGCTTACAAATAGAAAACAACTTTAAGCATCAATGTGCAAGTGAAATGTCTTAGCATTATATTCACATTCATAATGATTGGACACGAATGCAAAAAATAGTAATTGAACTTCCAATGTAAACTAAGCATCAGATACAACGCATGTGGCTTAATAGAATGACAAGGTTTATATATATGAGTCTCATGTGGCTCAAGATAAGAAAATTGGCACTAAACTGAGATTCTATAACCCAACTGCTATTTCATTGATTGAACTGAAATTGCACAAACCAACAAAGATAAACATAAAATAGAGAAAGTGGAAGATAGAATTAGAGAAGGAGAAGAGAAGAGAGAATTCAGAATAACAGAACAGAGACAGATAAGATAACGCTGAAGAGAAGAAGAATTCAAAGATAGGGAGAGAAGAGAAGAGAGAATTCAGAATAATAGAATAGAAACAGATAAGATAACGCTGAAGAAAAGAGGAATTCAAAGATAGGGAGAGAAGAAGGGAAAATTATGTTTTGAATCAACTTTCCACTTCTTTTTCACCCTCCCAATGTGAAAAACTTATAGTAAAGAAGCTATATACCGGTGGAACATAAACTACAGGGAAGAAGCTACATCCCAGAGAAGAAAGCAGTAAGGCCGACGATTGGCTTCAAAATCAATGACAGCTTGAGCACAAGGACACGGTTGAGGGCGAGGACGAAGCGTGAGGCGTGAGGATTGTGGCTTCTGAGTTCGTGAGAGGCTATTGAGGCGCTAGGGTTCCAGTCGTTTGGCTTCTGCAATCGTGAGTGTGAGTATGCATGTGAGTGTGAGTGTGAATTGGGTTGGAATTTGGGCTGTGTGGTTAGATTTTGATTGACTATCTTAAATAGACCAGAACATTGTATATAATCATATTTTTGCAAAGTTTTATAAATGTTTCAAAAGGTTAGCCTATTTAACCTTATTATCAATGTTCAACAAACATTGCAAAACATCTATATTAACAACACTTGACAAATGTTGCGAAAAGTTAGTCTACACAATTATATTAACAACGTTTAATAAACGTTGCAATAAGTTTGTCTTTTTGCAACATTTATAAAACGTTGCAAAAATATAATCCCTTAGCAACATTAAGCAAACATTTCAGAAGATTATATATCTAAATATCAGCAACGGTCAGTAAACGTTGCTATAGAACGATTTTTAGGCAACACCCGATAAACGTTGCAATAAATAAAACTTTTGACAGTACTTAATAAACATTGCAAAATGCGACATTAACAACATTAATTTAAAAAATGTTGCCAAACCTCAATCATGTTAACCAATTGCAACATTTACTTATTAGAATGTTGTGATTGACACCTTTAATAACACTTAATTACCGAATGTTGCCTTTTACATGTTGCAAGTGATAATTTTTGTTGTAGCGACATTTCCCCCATTATTGGTATATCCAAGATTTTAATATTTTGATATACATTGATGTTGTTACGCCTCTTCCAACAAAGTCCTAAGCATGGCCAAGTGAACTACACAACAAGTAAATTTAGACCCGCACTCCATATCATTCTGCCTATATGGAAATTTGGTCGAACCTCTATTAGCCGAACCCCTATTGGTCGAACCCCCATGAAGAGATGCGTCCCAATGGATGACATGAGACAGGTAAGGGTATATTAGAGAATATCTTCATACTAGATCTTATATCAAGTGGGTGATGTGACCAGTCACTAAATATATAGTTCTACTCAATCAAACAAGTCAAGTATATTCTTACATGTAATATCTAGAGCTGCCAAGCCGTCACAGCATTAATAACAAAATGGAATATGAATTATTGATTGATTGCTATGAAAGAGGTCACAACTATGCGGATTAGGCCACGCGTCCTGTCATCTAACGACTCTTAATCATCATCTTTTACTATAAAAACGACACTTAGTATCATTTTGAAGGGGGTACAAGTTTAGACACTCAAGCCTATATTATTGCTACACACACTTTTTAGTGTTCTATTCCCAAGCCGACCTATTTTCTATAGATTAGAGGTTCACGTTCTAAGCTCCCCCATACCTAAAGTTATTCCTTTAGCTGACTCGATCTTCGGGTGTGTGTGATTAACCAACGACCTGTCCAAGTGTGTTGGGATTTAGCTTATGTGGATGTAAGAGGTCTTCAGATCCGTTGGCCACGTCATTGGTACAATTTTTGGGGTCAACATATTAGCATTGTCTATGGAAATCTTTGATACCATAACCACAAGCACCCTTATGGTAAAAGCCATCTGGGAGAAGAGTCTTGAAGAAAAGTTTGGTTTTTGAAGAAAGAACCATCGCTTAGAAGTATCTCAAAAACACTATGAGTTCCAGCAACCAACCAACACAGGGCAGAAATAGACAACAAGAAGCCTCTGAACAAGATGCTATGAAGGAGAACACCTAAAGAAGGGGACAAGTTTGAAGAATCAAGAGGCATCATCCCTGAAACATGGGACTTCGCCTCTACACAAATGGCTCATCTATTTTTAGAGGCTTCATCCTTGTAGGAATACTCCAACTCTACAACTAAGATTTTTTCAAGTGTAGAGGCCTCATATTGGCCTATTCAACAGCGCTTCTGCCATGCAACACCTCTTCCTAGCCTATACATAAGTGTCTCCCACATGTGATAAATAAATATCCCCAAATTGAAGAATGAGAATGTTTGGGGACTAAAGAGTAGGAGTGTCAAAAGTTGAAGGACTTCAGATGTAATTTATCAAGGGTACGATCGAGATAAATGTCAAAACATGGGAACCAAAATATAGAAGATGAAAAGTTAAGAGACCTAATCATGAAATTATTGAGGGACCTGAAGGTAATTTCTAGCTTTACCTACCTATGCATCAACGCATCTCCTATGAAATGAAGACCCCCAAAAAGATGTGGCATTTGGAGATGTCATGAATAAAAGAGCCCCTGAAAAAAGAAAGCCCCTGAAGAAGGGGCTATGAAAAATAACTCCTGAAGAATGAAGGACCCCTAAAAACTGGTCATATTTGATGAATTAATAAGCCTTGTTCTGAAATATGGAACTTTGTGAAAAACACAAGTTCGACCCTAACAAAAGGGGGTGACTAGGTATTTAACGTGTAATTAAAAAAATAATTACGAATTAAAAAGCAACAAGTTATTTTTAATTCTTATCTAGATAATTAAACATGCAAGTCAAATTATCCTAAGTTGAATTACCACAGTTTGCATATTATAAATAATGAATAATGAAGCAGTAAAGAATACAAGAATTGTTCACGGAGAAACTCAACTGGGAAAAACTTCGGGCACTTTGCCAGTACGATTCTGTACTTATAGTCTACCAAACTAGATGAAGACACGAACTATCTGATCTCTTGACTGCAATTCTGATAGCTCTCCTGAATTTTGTGCTCCCCTGCAGCAATTCTAGCTGCAATAACCAACGCTTTCCTGCAACTCCGCTATCCTGCAGCAGTCCCTAGTTTGGTAGAATCGTCTATCTCCCATGGATCACGAAGAACAACCCATTCTTCATAAACTGGAACTACAGTCGCCTTCCTCGATCTTTAGCACTCTCTAATAGATGTGTAGGAAGTTGGTTTTTGGATATTAAATCTGATATTTTTCTGACCAAAACACTTAAACAAGATGAAGGTTGAAAGAAGNCGAACTATCTGATCTCTTGACTGCAATTCTGATAGCTCTCCTGAATTTTGTGCTCCCCTGCAGCAATTCTAGCTGCAATAACCAACGCTTTCCTGCAACTCCGCTATCCTGCAGCAGTCCCTAGTTTGGTAGAATCGTCTATCTCCCATGGATCACGAAGAACAACCCATTCTTCATAAACTGGAACTACAGTCGCCTTCCTCGATCTTTAGCACTCTCTAATAGATGTGTAGGAAGTTGGTTTTTGGATATTAAATCTGATATTTTTCTGACCAAAACACTTAAACAAGATGAAGGTTGAAAGAAGTAATCAATAGATCTCTCACAGATGAAGCTCTTTCAATTATCAACCTTAAGAATGTCGTTCTGGATGTGTTTTAGTATTTATAGATAGGTCAAGAAGACAATGGGCTAAGAAAAAAGCCTTTAAAACGCGAAAATAAAATTTCTCGTAAAAAGTTGTCACTCGAGCGATAGACTAGCGACAATCGAGCGACAGGGTCTCGCTCGAGCGAAGGAAGGGCGACGGTCCAGCGACAGTGTTTCTACTTTTGTAGCTCGAGCCATAACCTGGTGACTGTCCAGCGAAAATCTGCGTCGTCTTCTCCTTTGTTCCAAACTCGAAAATCTAGTTCTATTCAACAAACTTTTGACATATTTTCACATTACTTCTTGAACTTTCATCAACTATCAATTTAAGTCATTTTGTCTACAGAATAAGTCAATTACAAAATCAACTAAAACCTAACACTCTGTGATACAAGGCCTCATCTCATCTATGCATCAGTGCCTCAACTATGCAAGGTTTCATCTTGACTATGTATTAGTGATTCAACTGTATAAAACCATTTCCATGGATAGCTCAAACACCATGAAGGAAGCCCTTGTAAGGAAGAGTTATTCCCCTACAATGAGGTAAAATAGTCTCATCAAGGATAAGTGTGATGTATCTCACAAAGAGCCATAGCTTGTTACCTTAAAGGATTAATCCCTTCCATGGATGGATCGAATACCATGGAGGAAACCCTTGCAAGAAAGAGTTATTCCCTTGCAATGAGGTAAAATAGCCTCATCAAGGACACATATGATGTATCTCACAAAGAGCCACAACTTGTTACCTTAGAGGACTAACCCCTTTCGATGGATGGATCAAATACCATGGAGGAAGAACTTGCATTAATGGGATCTCCCTTATATAAAGGGCCTCGCCCAAGTTCAATTCAGCCTTATCAACGGCTATCTCTTCTCGAATGGGCTCTCCCTTATATAATGGGCCTCGTCCAAGTTCAATTTAGCCTCATCAATGGCTGTCTCTTCTCGAATGGGCTCTCCCTTATATAAAGGGCCTCGCCCAAGTTCAATTCAACCTCATCAACGGATGCCTCTTCCTGAATGGGCTCTCCCTTATATAAAGGGTCTCGCCCAAGTTCAATTCAGCCTTATCAATGGCTGTCACTTCCTGAATGGGCTCTCTCTTGGCGTTTACTCTCCCTTATATAAAGGGCCTCACCCAAGTTCAATTCAGCCTTATCAATGGCTGCCTCTTCTCGAATGGGCTCTCCGATATATAAAGGGCCTCGCCCAAGTTCAATTCAGCCTCATCAATAGCTACCTCTTCCTGAATGGGCTCTCCCTTATATAAAGGGACTCACCCAAGTTCAATTCAGCCTTATCAACGGCTGCCTCTTCCCGAATGGGCTCTCCTTTCTGTCTCAACCAAGTTCAATTTAACCTTATCAACGGCTGTCTCTTCCTGAATAGTCTCATCCTTTACTTTCAGAGCCCCGCCATAGATCCCTCTGCCTCGCCATGAGTCTCAACTACTAAACTTTTCTTCTTTTAGAATAGAAAGTCCACGCATTATATAAATAATCATACTTAGATTTGGGGTACTATTGTTACGCCTCTTCCAACGAAGTCCTAAGCATGGCCAAGTGAACTACACAGCAAGTGAATCTAGGCTCGTACTCCACATCATTCTATCCATATGGAAATTTGGTCGAACCTCTATTATCCGAACCCCTATTGGTCGAACCCCCATGAAGAGTTGTGCCCCAATGGATGGCATGAGATAGGTAGAGGCGTATTAGAGAAGATTTTCATACTAGATCTTGTATCAAGTATATAACAACTCACTAAATATGTAGTTCCACTCAATCAAACAAGTCAAGTCTAGTCTTACATGTCAGATCTAGGGCTGCCAAGTCGTCACAGCATTAATAACAAAATGGCCTATGAATGATTGATTGATAGCTATAATAAGAGGTACTAGCTATGCGGATGAGGCCACGTGCCTTCTCATCTAACGACTTTTAATCATTATCTTCTACAATAAAAATGACACTTAATATCATTTTGAAGGGAGGCAAGTTTAGACTCTCAAGCCTATATTCTTGCTACACACAATTTTTAGTGTTCTACTCCCAAGTCGACCCCTTTTCTATCGATTAGAGGTTCACGTTGTAAGTTCCTCCACACCCAAAGTTATTCCTTTAGCTGACTCGACCTTCGCGTGTGTATGATTAATGAACGACATATCCAAGTATGTTGGGATTTAGCTTACGTGGACGTGAGAGGTCTTAGGATTTGTTGGCCACGTTATTGGTACAATTTTTGGGGTCAACAGATGTCTTTTGGTCTAAACAAAACATAGGTACCTTTGGGCGTTAGATAAGACATGGATAGGAGATTATTCTTCATTCTTGAAACATGAAAAATGTTTTGTAGTTTCACCTCACTAGGACTAAAACAAGCCATGACAACTATCTTGACGAGGTATTATTGGAAATATCGAGTTGTTGGCATTTACCACCATTTAACCTTATTTGTACTATGTTATATTTTGTAGTTTTTCCTTATTGATGTCACATGATTAGAATATAATGGGTTAATGATCCAATCATTTTCGTATTCTATTCATCCGAGATAACCACTACCAGTGTTGACTCTTCCTCAAAGTTTGGATTGCGTATTTTCTCACAAGTCTGTTAAGTTATTGCAAATGGCACTTCATCTTTCTACTCTTCATCACTTTTATATTTTTCTTGATCTCGGAGGTTACTATATTACCTCCTATTGATTTTTCACTAAACTAGTGATCTCCAGTACATTGACTTCATTTTCTCCATACAAAGCACGACTCATTAGTTCATCTATATCCCTTGGATGACTGTGCAATTTTGTTGGGCTTCCTTTGTTTGAGAAATTTTTTTACACCTTCTTTTGATTCTTTATTAGTTTGTTCTTAGGGTTGACCTCTTCTTTAAAAACTAAATAATGCTTCATATTTTTTCTTTAGTAAGGCCTTAAGAATTTCTTGATCAATGCTTCTTGATGAGTACAAATTTTTTAGACTAATGTTACGTTGGTCAACTTCGTATTGTGGCAATGAAACATTTAAATTCAAGTCTCAATCCATGTACTCTAATTCTTATCATCATCGGTTCTAGAATTTTACTCATAACTTCCAATTCAGAGATTCATGATAAAGAGATTTGGCCTTAATATTTGTTTATTGTCATCTCTCCTCGAGATAAATTGTAGCATGTTCTCCAGAAATTGCAATCTCATATTATTTTCTTAAAGAAATGTGCTACAAAAGTTCTCACGCTTCCTTTGATGTGTTTGTGTCCATGAATGTTCCAATCGTTCCTCGTTGATTATTATCTTGATTACGAACATAACCTAGCCTACTTTATTTTCCACTTCCTTAAAGTGCCAATGCCTCTTGACAGCATCGTGTCATTGTCACTGACTACATCCTACAACTCTTAGCATAGGAGATACAAATCCATGAATGTCTCCCATGTAGTGTTCCTTTGATGATCTAGCTTCTTCACTTGCCTATCACTTGTAGATTGCTTATCTTGACTTGGCTACCATCCTCGGAACCAAGCAAATTTTATGGAAGTTTCACAATCTCGATTTGTGCGTGATCTCAAAAATCTCGAAAAATAATTGCACATTGAATGCTTTGCTCTATAATTGAAGAGTTTTAGTACATAAGAACTTTATTTTATTTGCAAAATACTTTTACAAATATAGCACATACACACCACCACCACTCACCAATTATATAATTTACTCAAATGAGCACTATATTTCATGCATTGAACATGTACATGGCACTTCACTTGATCACTTTCGATAAAATTTGTGTTGATGAATGAAATTTGTTAAAATAAGTGTTTTTATTTTTATAAAAGGAAATTTTATCTCGAAGACTTGATGTACATCGGAAAAAAATGGTGAAAACGAAAGAAATTCAAAGTTCGAAGACCGAATTGCAAGCATCTAAGTTGATTCAGACCATAAAACAATTCTTAAAGGTCACATAGGATCAACTGGAAGCAATTAGAAGTTAAATGAATGAAAAATTGAAACTTATAATCAATTTCCATCCAAAAAAATTGTGCTCCAGTTTTCCAGTCTAAGATTGAGACTTATTTTTCACATTGCAAAAGTTCAAATTGGAAAAATGATATTTCTAAAAGAATTGTAGCCTTTGAGTTAACTTTTCAACACACTTAGAATTACTTCAAATGGATATCGAGAGAAAAGGTTTAGATAAGAATACTGATGACTACACAGATCAACTTTTCCTCGTGCGCAAGCCACCATTTTGGCTAACCTGTGAGACACACAGCAACATGGTCCACATGCGATGAGGACCACGACCCACACATGCAGCGAAGTCGAAAGACCTATGGTGCAATTTCCTTTTAATTGAAATTTTTCTTGTATTTTAATTGTGACGCTATTTTGACCTGATTTTTTGGCTCTTATAAATACAAAACTTGACCAAAACATGGGAAAACTCTCTCTAGCCTCTAATTACCATATTGTATCATCAAATTCATCAATAAAAAAATATCAATTTATCACTTTTGAGAGGGGAGATCAAACTCTAACAAGAATTGATAGCTAATTACATCAAGAAATTGAAAATTTTAACATTGGACTTGATGATCAACATTTTTTGTATTAATTCATGATTCAGGTGATATTTTTCCATTATTGTTTTTGTAATTTATATTATATAAAATAATGCTAGGCTAATCCTTTTTGTATTGGATGAAAATGAACAATATTGTTTATTTATTTTAACTCAAGAATAGTAGTTTAATATTTCTAGCGTTTCTTGATTAATTTTATATACACATTACATTGTTTAATTGCATAGCTAATAATGGGATAATAAGTTGTTTGTTGTAGTGTTGAAAAACTTACAATATATTTAGAATGCAACAAAATTAATATATGTGCAATAGATGTTAGAAATAACATTTAACACAAGTACCCTCATATAGAAAATTTAAAATTTAATGTATTTGGTAATACAAGAATAACCAACCAAGAGGGGGGTGAATTAGTTTTTGAAACTTTTTCGACAATTAGTCTCAAACTTATTTAATTCAAAAAATATGGATGCAAAATGTAATGCGAGAAGTAAATATGTAAGTTCCACAATTTAATTCAAGCATAGATATGGCATTCAAGTATAGATATGGCACAATATAAATAGCAATTTAAAGTAAAGTGTAATAATGTAAAGATAACAAGCAAATTTAATGGGGTTCGATACACAATGTGTTATATGTCCCCGTTACTGAGCTCTCTATCGAGTAAGTCCAAATGCACTATAATTGTAACTTACAAATAATGAGTACCAATCCTTAAGTGACTTACAACAATAAGCACTTATTCTTATACGACTTACAACAAGGAGCACATATCTTTAACAAAAATCGAGTTTTCAAATGGTTCTCAAAACCACCAAAATGTAAGTAATAATTTTACAATTGAAATAACTCTCTTCACAAATGATGTAATCAAATCAAGTGTTTAGAGAGTTAGGATAACATTACAATAGATAGCAAATAGTAAAGCTCAAGTGTTTATGGAGTAAACTTTGATGAATGATGAATAATGAAATAGTTTGTATCTTATCAAAGTTTTCGACATATGATCTTTCTTAACAAATAATACAAGTTAAGTATGAAGAGAGATTTACACTTCAATATAAATGTTGGTAAAGAAAAACTTTTATCAAGAATTGAAAGTAGATGAGATTGAGAAATTTTCTTGCAAAGTAAAATCCTTGATGAAATAGAAGAAACTAGTTTTAATCAATTAAGAGATTCTTTGTAATAAATAAAATAGAATATATAGTCAAGGAAGCTCAATGATTTTAAATCAATAATCTCTTTTAATTGCTCTTGAGGTTGTTAGAATTGAATGCAAAAATGGATGACTATTTATAGACCAAAATATTGAGAATCAGTCACTTTCAGTTGAGCAATTTTGGTTGACCGAAGTGTGAATATAGCTGTCATAAAATTCAAAATGTTGAAGTTTTGACTAACACTTTGGTCGATCGGATCGGTCGACCGGTAGACTTTCGATCGATCGGAAATGGTCTTAAAATCCGGTAAGCATAATGCAAAAATAGTGAGCTACAAATCCGGTGAGCAGGATTTCGGTCGACATGTTTATACTTCGGTCGACCGAAGTATGTTTGTTTTGAAAATTTAATTTTTACCTCAAGATGTTCAATTTTCAAAACTTATTTTCATATCAAAAACATCTTTATGCAAGTGAATTTATGAGAAATGGTTTGAGCTTTATGCATTTGCTAAAATCGATGAGTTATACATTTACATATAAATCGAAGCAACTTCTCAAACTCCAATCTTCAAGGTTCTTGTTTTCTTCGAGTCTCTTTTGATTGCTTGTACTTCAAATGATGACTATTTGAGCCTTTGAGTGCTTAAAAAGATTTATTCATAAAAAGCTCAAGAAACAAGACTTGTTATTGTTTGTTCTTCAACGGATGACATTTGAGCTTTTGAGTGCTTAAGAAGATTTATTCATAAAAAGCTCAAGAAACAAGACTTGTTAGAAATATAAGTGTATTGTTTGTTATAATCAAAACAAGTGAAGCTATATTGAATCTTATGTCAACAATTTCCCCCTTTTTAATTATGACAAGAAATATGTGATTTGTGATTATTTGTAGAGATACACAAGATATTCCCCCTATCTTTTACATGTTAATGGGAACCTAGCTTGTGTTTATATTATTTTCCATAGCATAATGTTTAAAGACATGCATTTTCATAATTCAATGAATCACATTAGAAGTCACAATCAATTATGGTAATTCATAAGAAGTCATAGTTCATTATGACAATTCATAATAGCAATCACATTTTTCTTTTCCCGCTTTATCATCATCAAAAAGAATGGGGACTTAAAAGAAACTTCTTCCATAACAATTCATAATCAAGGCATAGGTGCAGGTTAGGAGAAACAAGTGAAATGTAATCATAGGTCATGACATAAGAATAGATATAAGTTAGAAGTATGGTTCAAAGCGCATCAAACTAGATAATGTTTTTGAGAAGAGCTTTTGCATAAGTTAAAATAAATAGAACAATAACAAGAAGAAACTTCAATCTTCCGTCGGTGGAGAAGGGTCTCGAGGATAAATTGAATACGTGTGCAAAGAAGGCCTCATGTGATAAGCTCATTTGCCCTATCCTATGCTCAAGAGAATCAATTCATCCTTGTAGGATGTTGAATTGATCTTCGAACATTTGTCGGTGGGGACTAGGTGCAACTTGTAGAGGAGTAGGCCTACATCTTGCTTGTGGTGCATCATTTCCATCACCACCCATTTCTTCTTCTGCCTCTTTCTCAGTAAATGGCCAAGTATAGTGCCTGAAGCATTGTCGAAGCCTTGAGTATGATACACCCATTGCTCGTCACCTTTAGCGATTTTCATGTGTCTAAGGGTATTAATGTTAATGACATCGGTGTGTTTCAATTTAAGAATAGGTTCATCGTCTAATAGCACATTAAAATGTTGAAAAGCTTTAGTGAGAAGCATGTCATAATGTAAACCTAAGACTCGATGAGACAAGTGAACATGTCGAATGTGTTTCAAGAAAATGTAAGAGAAGTCCAATTGACGACCAACAAGAAGTGAATCAAGAATAAATAAATCAAGATGATGAACTTCTTCAAAGTGACCACTCCTATGGACGATAATATGTGCAATTGCACGATGAAGAACTTTACAAGGGATAGTGAGATGTTTAGGTTTAAGGTCATTTTAGTAGTCAATGGTTGGTCGGTGACACGACAACAAGCCTCAAGTTTGTTGTAGCTTTCAAACCCGACGGGATAATTTTGGACGTAGGCATAACTCTTACATTCTTCTAACCCAAATATTTCCCGAATAGTAGCCCTATCGAGGGTAATACGTTTTTTCTTGATTGTGCAAGTCACATGGTGTGAATAAAAAGAAAGATTCTGATAAAATTCAAGAATCAATTTAGGATAGGCATTTTCGGAGATAGAGATAACATTCTTCCACCCAATACCCTCAAAATACTCTTCTATCCTAAATGAAGGAGCTTAAAGATAAAATTCGAAGACATCAATGGACTTATCAATTAGGATAGGGCAATCGGTGAAACGGTTGGGCATGGGCGTGTCAACTTTGACATTCGACGAGCTTGTTTCTCATTTCTTTGATTTCTTCTTCTGAGGCGTGGTTGATTCAGATTTTTCGACCAAGAATGAGAGAGATTTTTGGGTTTTTAAAATTTTGGTGGGAAAATGAGTGAAAAATGATAGGAAATGTATGGATAGCAAATCTTTAAAGTGGGTTAATGTTTTAACAAGATTTCCAATAAGTTTTTGAAGGAGAATCAAGATTTTTGGGTGTTGAAGCTAAAAACCCAAATTTTTGAATTTTCTTGATAAAAATGGTGTAAAAACTTGAGATTTGATAAGAAAGTTTGATGAATGTGATAGATTTGTTGAAATATTGGAGTGATTTTGATGAAAAGAGTGAAATGTGTATGATTTGAAGAGAGGAGATGAAGAGAAATCGCGAGTTAGGGTTTAAAATGATGATTTGAGGATGAAATTTGATTTGTAAAGAAGCTGAGTCACGAGGTTTTCGATCGACCGGATAGATTTTTGTTCAACCGAAATTCTGCAAGGAATTTTTAGTGAGGCTGCAGTTCATTTTGGGTGACTGGGTTCGGTCGACCGAGTACAATGGTCAACCAAAAATTCAAGAATTTCACATATAATTCCGGTTTGATCATACATTTTAAACAGATTTAGCCACAAATTTCAAATTCATTGATAATACCTAAGCTTCTACGAATATAAGAAAATCTATCGAGAGTTAGAGGTTTAGTAAGATGTCGGCCAATTGTTTATCAGTACTAACAAATTCTAAATAAATGTAACCTTTTTGCACATGATCTTTAAGAAAATAATGTCGAATTTTAATATGTTTGGTGCGAGAGTGCAAGATGGGATTTTAGACAAATTT
>CAIGRH010295872.1:0-22756 GCA_903798295.1 Fraxinus nigra | reverse complement strand
CACGATTTGAAAAACACATTTACTTATTTTCTTTAGTTTGATTGATAATTTAGGTATTAGTATAGAACAAATCACAAAATCTATTTGCTATTCGATTAAAGTTGCAATTAATTTTAACTCGATCAAATATGTAGTCCTCGTGGATTCGACACTCTATTCATCACTTTATTACTTGTTCATGATTTTGTTCACTTGCGGGAAATCAAACGATCAATGTACAAGTAGCTTAATCCTAAACTTAAAGATGAAAATCCTTTTTCATTTGTGGACATTGATGCAAGATCAAGTTCACGAGCTTCTTTTCTTAGGTCAGAAAAAGCTCTTGAGACCCCCTTTTCTATGTCCCCATGTTACCTCTTGTGGTGACATGGATATATTCGCGTTTGGTATGGCAAGCTCTTAGTGGAAGGCTGGCGCCACAAGCTATTAGCTAGACTGCGTCCTTATCTATATTGATTTGTTTTCTAGAGGTAAAATGGGTTCTTGTTTTTGGTTTAAAAGGAGAAGTGGGTGAATTGAAGGGGAATATTATTTAATTATGATAACTTATAATTTATAGCCTCAAATAGGTGGATTTAGCTGTGATGTTACTAGGATACCCACCTAGTGGCTGGTGAGTGATTATTTAGAAAATGAGATTTAAAATGTGTTGTCCATGTTGGGTAAACTTATAAGTCAAATTTATTTATGTAATTTCGTTCCAAACATGTTTAATTGGTTCCCAAGAATTTGTTATTAAGAAGAAAATGGGATTATGCATAGATTGAGAACGCTCGTTGATCGTGAAGTTTTATGTGTCACAAGTCAAATCGAACTACAATATGCTAAGAGACTTTTCATTGTTGTTGTATAACTTGCACCAATTACGTTTTCATTAGCTTGTTAAAAAATGGTTAGGTGCATGCTCAGCACTCTAACATGTATGTGAAGATTTGGACAACAAATTTGGTCTATTCTGCTTACAAAGAGATTGAATTGTCAATTGTTTTTTTTTCTTTTCTTTTTTTTTTTATGTCGATGTCATTTGTTAACCAGAAATTACATCAAATAGAGTCATCTAGAGACTACTTTTGTCATTTATTCTGTAAAATTTCAAAATATCTTGTGACATTCTAGGGTGTGTAGTAAGGATATTGCTTTGAATAAGAAAAATCTGATTTATTTATTTATTTATTTTTATTTTTTTTTTCATTTTGGAACTAAAAGGAGGCGACTACCCTTTTACTAGATAGTCAGATTTATCTCAACTTATTTAAATTAGAAAATGCTATTCATCAAAGAAATTCTTTCAATGTGGTCAGTTTGATTTTCTAGTGATCAAGCTAATCAATAACATGCTTTACGATACGAGAGCTAGTCCAATATTCAATGTTAACCAATAACAAGAATTATATCGAGCATATATGAGTATCTCATCTCTAAAAATGTAAGCTTCTAAATGAAATGGTTCGACAATTTTAAGTACAAGCGATGATTAATGCTTATTGTTTGATTTGACCATCTATTTTCTTTCTTCATGCATCTGTTTCTATATATGCAAAATTAGAAGATTTGAAAACTTAATCAGTCAACAAAAAAAAATTCAAATCTTCCTATTTTCGGCCCTGTCTGTTGTAGATTCTTTTCCAATTTTAATCACAATTGTAGCCGTTGAAACCGTAAAAGTTGACCCGTTGTGTGATGCTGGGCCCCGCCTAACGTTTCAAAAATTGATTAAAAGCTAAACAGAATTTTTTACCAGACAACCCCTTCATATCATTTTGGATCCCTACTAATTTCACTTGAATAAAGATTGAAACCCCCAACCAACCCCCCACCTCAACAAAGAGTAAAATAAGCACCCCCATTGGCATTAACAAAAATTAAATGAGCAATTCCTCAAGTACATGGGCTTTTTTTCACAGGGACATTACCGACCCTCACTGTAGCCGGGCCCCACCCCAATGTATAAAAAAATGGCTCTCCCCCTATGTGAGTTGCTTGGCAGGGATCTGTGAAAAAGCCCATGTACTTGTAGGACCTCTCAAATTAAATCTCAATACCAATAATTGACTACATGAATATTTTTTCTTCACTTCGTTCAGTGTAATAACTTCCCACTTTTTACTAATAGTTAAAAGATCTAATGCAGCAATTCGCTAGTGGGTATATATATGAAATTGATCTCTCGCCTCCGGTAAGGTTTCAAAAAACCATAATTAAGATCCTTTTCTCACATCAGCAATGAAATTTTTTTATCTTGTCTCGGTGTGTATATATTACAAGACTCAATTAGCAACATCCCATGCCCTTGGCTTACTCGACAGTGTAAGCTGTCTAAATCATTGACTAACCTCAGTAACTTGATATATACAAATACTATTAAAATTAATTAAGATGGTTTAGGGGTCATAATCAGTCACCAGATATATATGTTATGTTGCTCTAAGGTGAATAACAAAATGAAAGATATAGTGGCAGTGGCCCTCTAATAAAAAGAACACAAATGTCATCTTTGGTAAAGTTGATTAATCGAACAACAATAATGGACAGTATTAATAAAAAGAAATTTAAAATCTCATTCATTTTACCATTTCGCCCGGTCTTTTACTACGCACACCGAACACATTATTAGGCTTCTCCATTGGAATGGGGGTGGATCCATGTTCTTTCTGCTCATATATTTGTACATTCTATACACAAAACTATATTATATGTATGTATGTATATAATGCTATAATATTCATAAAATTTCGTAAGATATAAGCATATAAAGGAAGAAAAAATGTATAAAAGGGGCTGAATCTTCTCTTCCACACGACTTCTCGCGAAAAAAATGATGCCTATTTTATCACCAATAAAATCCCAATTCACATGGAATTAGTTATAATGCTATTTATATAATCAATCAATAATCTTAAATTGACACCATACTGAGACTTGAAATTCGTACGAGTATGAAGCTAATGCATACAATTTCCCAACGCAAGCATGACAAATATCTTAAGAGAAAATAACAAAATTTCTTAAAATTTGGAAGTGTGGGGGTCCTCGATGTCTACGTACTATTCAATTTCTATTACACCTCTGTAGTGTCCGAAAACTATCACTGACATGATTCAAAATGGCAGCTCTGCTATATATCAAATAAAAGAATTACGAGATCCCAGGATGGCTGTAAGCTATATCATATCTATGCTTTTTTTCCCGGTTTATATGCTTACAGAAATAATATACATATATACTAGCACAAGCATCGCCCACTTGGGTAAAAAATGAATGAAATCTGAGTGGAATACTCATCTCCATTGAAGAGAAATGATAAGAGTAAGATCCGAAGATTTGTTCGCTCAATACTGGTCTATGTGGCTGACTGTCATATACAAGTGATAATCGTCTCGTCCAAGAATATTTGATCAACCAAAGTGGAAGCCAGTTGGTTTGTAGGAACTGCTATTAAGAGTTGGAAGCCTGTTAATTGCAATGACACCAGCTGCCAAGGCAGATATTGATGCCAAGACAAAAGCTGGTATATTTCCACCACCAAATAATTGGTCCCACGGACCCGCACCAAGGGACACAATCATCTAATGAGAAAAAAGAAACAATATCATATCAGAAAGTCATCCGTAGCACAAACAATGAAGCCAACTCAAATAAAATGGCTATATTTGTTTTAGTTATCATCTACATTAGTTGGCCAAAGCCTATATTTAACATTCATAATCAAGCAAAACAGGCAACCAGCAATGAAGACAATAAACTACCTGAGGTAAGACTATAGCAAGATTTAGTACTCCAATGGCCAGCCCTGGTCAGTGGTGCAAAAGCTTTAAATTAAATAAATAGCTTCATCAAATAGCAGAGATAGAAGAAAGAAGACTCTAGAAGTACCTTGGCCGCCTCCTGAATCAGCAGTCAACTCGGCAGTAACAGAGAAGGGCACGCTGTACGTGACCTACAATACAGAGTAAAGCATCAAAAGAAAAAATCAGGAAACATAATTTCAAATAAAAAATGGAGATGCACATTTCTATACATATCCACACTATTTGGAGACTGGGGGGTTGAAAGTCAAGCATCAGAATACTTACAGAAAGAGGAAGGCCAAGAAGAGCAAAAACAACCAAAGAGGCAATCTTAGTAGCTCTATTTGCCCCAATGACATGTTGAACCCCTTCTGAGGATTGTCTCACAGATACAAAACCAATAAGAGCAGTGCCTGCCATGCAGGCAAATACGACAAAATTGCTCGCAGCCCAAACTAATCTTGCTCCCATCCACTGACACATTGGCTCAATAAAGAAGGAGCTGATGCCAAGAACAACCTGCAAAACAAACAAACAGAAAACATAAAGGGACTTGGAATGCTAGTACAATTACGAACGATGGTAAACCCTGCAGTCGCAAAATGGAATTTTCAATGATGTATAAAAAGAAAAATGAATGGATATCAATTTTGAGTTCTTACGGAATTCAATAATAAACCGAATGCACCTTCTCTGACGCCTTCATTATAAGCTTGAACTTCAGAGACGTTTCCCTTTGGGTCCCCATGAAAAACTTCTCTCCCCATCCAATCCGTGTCAAAGAGAAAAAAAGGAAACCAGGACATCTGATCATGAATTATTAAGGAAAAGGTCAGAGATACAAGAATTAAAGACCATCAGTAAACTTAATCCAACAGGCTACTTGCAACCTAGCCATGGAACCCGACTTGGGAAATAACTCATCAGAAAGCACTTACCCAAGTCAATGCCATGACTATTAGCACTGAATGCATTGCTGGTGGTAAATGGCGTAAGCTAGTCAGTAAATTGACCAAAACTGCACTAGGACTATCGTTGAAATTTTCATCATGATCTTCCCCATCTTTTAGCCCTTGGTTCCTAAAATTGTTATCCATTGCATACTCCTTAACAGACTTAATCCCCGGGCTATTATCCGTTGACTTTGCATCAGTTTTTGATTTTAAAAGGTCAGAACCGTGTTCTTGAGGATCATCCAAGAGAGGAGCAAAGTCCGATAGACGGTGATGTTGCTTTGGAATCAACGGAACTTCCTTGGCAAAGTAGAGAGTCACAAGCGTGCAAAGTGTCAGGAACACCTGGACATCAGAATTTAGAATTGGATGAAGTGCAAACAATGTTTGGCAGCAGGTAGATAGAATCTATAACAGTAAACTCACAAGATAATTTGTAAGTGAAAGTGAAAAATTGTAAAATAACAAAAGCTACAGAAAAATAGCCACATTCTGCATATGAACAGAAATATACAGAGATACACTTGATCACAATTACTTATATATTGTCAGCAGTCATAGCATAGGTACACCATCAAAGGCATGCCAAATGCTAAAAACCTAGCTTGCTGTATGTGTACAAGTGTCTCTTATCAGCAAAAAGTTAAAACTACAAAATGCAACAATATAAATTGTTTTCAGAAAAAAAATTAGTATACTTTTCACTGTCATTTAGCCCCTGTTTGGCCCCCATTCTCTAGCATTCATTTTTACTCAAATTCATTTTCAACCACACATTTCATGGGGTCCACAACTTTTATCAACTTTTCAATCACATTTCCTAAACTTTTGACAAAATCTACTAAAAATCTGAATTTTAACTAAACCAGACAGGGGCTTAATTTATATAATAAAGACACTCATGGGCTTCCTCTTTTTGGTTCTTGAGAATGATCGCCACATTACAGGGCCTCTAATCAATCTAAAAAAAGATAAATTGTTTTCATAAAATTTTAAGATAATTCCACTAGATGTCATATGATGCGTATGAAATGGAAACAGAGTACATATTACTGTTCAATTTAAACCGTTTGATCAAACTCACCACTGCAATCAAAAATGCTGCTTTCAGATTGCCACATGGTTCACAACAAGCTCTACTTGTCAGAAATGGAAACCATCTGTTCAGAACATACTAAATGTATCAATCATTCAGAAAAAAAAGTTTAATAATAGAACATTTGGGTGTGCTTCTTTCTATACATGAAGATTCTAAAAAAGAAGCCACACCTGTGGCTTCATTTTTAGAAAGAAGCATATCCAAACATGCTCCAAGGATTTATTGAAGAACACATATTGTTACATATTTTATTGAAAAGAAAGGAAGCAGAGTGTACCACTTGAAATGTAATTGTTGCTAGTCCTATAATAATTTTTTGAGAAACACAATGCTCCCAATAACACAGACCAAATAAGTATTTCATAATATAGAGAAAATTATTGCAGAATTCACAAATACCTAACCTGTGCCAATTTCCACTAGCCCCAGCAGAAAATCCAAGAATATTTCCAACTGCCATCCAGGAGCAAAATATGGCATTTGCTGAGTTTCTTTGATCAGGACCTACCATTAGGTAATTAATAAATATTAAGGACCTGTTTGGGCCAGATTTTAATCTAAGTCAAAATCAAACAATCAATATCAACCACATCTTTTATGGGTCCCACATCTTTTCAACCACACATTTCAAAAACTTCTATCACAATCCACTTAAAATCTGATTTTAATCTACACCAAACACCCTCTAAATATATTGATTTGACCACTTTCAAGACAATACACCATTTATGCATTGATCATGCGTAACATCTAGCCNAACTGCCATCCAGGAGCAAAATATGGCATTTGCTGAGTTTCTTTGATCAGGACCTACCATTAGGTAATTAATAAATATTAAGGACCTGTTTGGGCCAGATTTTAATCTAAGTCAAAATCAAACAATCAATATCAACCACATCTTTTATGGGTCCCACATCTTTTCAACCACACATTTCAAAAACTTCTATCACAATCCACTTAAAATCTGATTTTAATCTACACCAAACACCCCCTAAATATTTATAAAAATATAAAACGTGAAAGAACTATATACTATAGAAAACTATTAACCTCCGACTCAAAAATGTTACAAAAAGAGAGAAAAAGATGGGACAGATATTTTTTCCCTTTGTTTTCCTTTGGGGAAAAAAGTCTTTAGCAACTAAACCTGTCTTTGGTTTCAATTTGCACCCCACAATATGTCTCAGCTTAACCATTCAACTACAACAGCAGGCTCAATGCACCCCTTCCACCAAGATCTGCAAATAAACATAACAGAAAATGTCCTACGTGATAGGTCCATGCAATATGGTGGGGATAGAAGTAGAACTCCAGCTGTAGGCCACAAAGGAAACAGAAACGGTAAGAAGATGGTGAAAGGGTCTTCCACTGCATTATCCCATTCCACATCCCAAATTTTTCTGTCCTCTATCAGATCTTCTCTTCTCTTCCAGTCAACCCAACTGGAAATTTCTCTCTCTCCTATATGTAAATGTTTATCTTTCAGATATACACAAGGAATAAGGTTCTCTATCATAATTGCTGATTATCAGCAGTTTTAAGTGGTAATTAAGTGGCATTTATTGATATGTCATTTTTAAATGGGATCCTGATAGACCTCCTATACGATTTACTTATTCTAGAAGGACCCAGAAGAAGGCATGAAGAGCTGGCGGTAAGTAACAGAATCTGGTGGAGAAAGGGTGGGTTAGTTAGAGGAGATCTATAAATAAGAAGTGGAGGGAATTGGAAGGCAGGCAATTAAAGAGCAAGAGAGAGGGGTAGATTGAGAGTCACTACAGATCATCTGCATCTGTTATCTTTCTGTAATCATTTTCTTCTGTTTCAATCAAAGTTCGGTTCATTCATATCTTGTTCTTTTTTTCTCGAGTAGAATCCTATTAAATTGGTATCAGAGTTGTTTATCCTGACGGCACAAAAGAAAACACAGTAAGGTGGAGGCGATAGAGAAGGAGCTAGATGAGGTAAGGGTGGGACTGCAGAGGTTACAGGAGTTGGAAAAATCAGTGGAATACCTCACCCAACACATGGCCAAAGTTTTGCAGTCTATGGAAGACACCCAGAAAGCTGTGGCATCATTGTTAAATACAAAGGCAAGGTTGAGTAAGAATTTTGAAGGTAAAGGTTCTGGCAGCGTCATGGACACGCAGGCTCCACCTAACATACACCGAGTTGGAAAACGGGCAGCAGATACGGAAAAGTGTCCTGAAGGATCAGTCGACACCGATGATGAAGGAATCCGGGCAGGTGTGGATCAGGGCAAGGAAGAAAACAACTGGCAGAAAGTTAGGAAATTGGAAATGCCAATTTTCAGTGGGGAAAATCCCGACAGGTGGCTATTTCGTGCTGAATGGTACTTCGAAATCAATGGACTAACCGAACGGGAGAAAATTAGAGCAATTGGGGTAAGTTTGGAAGGAGATGCTCTATCCTAGCTGCAATGGGTGGAGGCTAGAACACCGTTCCACAGTTGGGAACAATTCCGACATAAACTTTTGATGCAGTGCTGGCCAATTCAAGAAGGCAGACTATGTGAAAAGTTCCTGGCAGTGAAACAAGAGGATTCAGTGACTGAAGTCCAACGAATGTTTGAAGCCCTGGCTGCGCCGATAGTGGGAATGACGGATGGAGTAAAATGATTGAATAATCACTGAACTTTAATATGGTCACGACTTACTCACTGAACTTCATATTGCCTTCCAATGGTCACTGAACTTTTGGCCGTTCCACCACATCCAACACTAACCAAATTCCGTTACCATCGACGCTAACGTGGTGGACGGAAAATACACGTGGAAGGTGACAGCCGTTTAAAATGTCGACAACTCACAAAATTCATCAACCTCACCCACAAAATGCCACACAAACACCATTAAACCCTCTCCAAACACCAAAATCCCTCCCATTTGTGAAAATCCCCAAATCTCTACCGTCTCCTTCCCCACAACCCTAAATCGCGACCGTCTATTTCCCCTCTTCTACCCCACGGCCTGCTCAACGCAAGACGTCTCCCATTGTAATTTCACACTGCTCACATGGAGGGACCACATGGAGGTATAATCCTTGACATTTTTACGAGTTTATGCATTATTGTCGTTTATCCTGTCTACCACTGTAAATGAAAACGTCCATATGTGTAAACAATGTTTTTGTTTTGTAGTTGTTTCACTTCCCAAGCTGTACAACAAATTTTATATATCTGTTTTTTCTTGTTTTTGTGTTTGAAACTTCAACTATTCGAACTGTTTAAGGTTTACTCATTACTAAGTTTCACTTGGGCATGTACAGGCCGCTCTCGAAATGTGGAAGATCCGGAATTTATTACCTCTACAAATGAGTTGGATTTTGAAGAGGACGATGCCCTGTTTGATGAGAAGGTCACTGAAGGGATTGAAGTTGTGGAAGATCCGGACTTTATTAAATCTACGAATGAGTTGGATTTTGAAGATAACGATGCCCTGTTTGATGAGAACGTCATTGAAGGTATTGAAGTTGGTCTGAATATGGATGAATTCGAAGAAGACAACGAGTTAGGGAACACACATGAAGTTGAAGGAGAATTTGAAGCGGATGATAAATTGGAGTATCCGTCTTCCTAAGAATTGGTTTCTGGTGATTCATCGAACGATGACGTTGCCTGCAAGTTTCCAGAGTTTTTACGGTTGAGACTCAGATTGAGCAATCCACAATTCGTAGTGGGACAGCTTTTCAGGGATGTTGTCGAGTTCCGTAAAGCAATAAGAAATTACAGTGCAGTGAATGGCTATAATGTTAAATTCAAGGCTAATGATGCGAAAAGAGTTCAGGGTGTTTGCAAAGATGGATACAAATGGAGAATTTGGGCATCATATATGGGTGACGAAAATAGGGTCTAAGTGAAGTCATACAGTCTGAACCACACCTACAGTCGAGAGCAGTACAACAGGAATTATAATTACCATTTCTTGGCACAACATTATATTA
This sequence comes from Fraxinus nigra, assembly GCA_903798295.1. Lineage (NCBI taxonomy): Eukaryota > Viridiplantae > Streptophyta > Magnoliopsida > Lamiales > Oleaceae > Fraxinus > Fraxinus nigra. The sequence goes on along the minus strand of CAIGRH010295872.1, from coordinate 12,953 downwards.
AACAATTCAAGGCTGACCCAGATTGGAAAACAAGGAACATAATTGCCACTGTTAAAGAAGACCTAAGGACTGAGATTAGCAGGGATTTACATTTGCTTCAAGGCTTGCAAGACAGGTTTTGTTGATGATTGTAGGAGGGTTATTGGGGTTGATGGGTGCCATTTACGTGGAATCTTTGGTAGTATACTGCTTACTGCTGTTGGGCACGATGCCAACGATTGTATATACCCTATCGCTTACGCTGTTGTTCAAAAGGAAAACATGTTAGCATGGCGATGGTTCATGACATATCTAGCTAATGACATTCAAATTGGTAATGGCGAGCAATGGACATTTATGACCGATCGACAAAAAGGTCTCCAAAACATCATAAATGAAAAGTTCCCTGAGGCAGAGCATAGGTTTTGTGTGCGACACATGTACACTAACTTCTTCAAAGCGGGGTTTAAAGGTAAAACGTTTAAGGATTTTCTGTGGAGAAATGCGAAGTCAACAACCGTTGCCAACTTTATTCATTGGATGCGTCACAATGTGAGTGCATTCATTTTATGTCTTATAGTTTTAATATTTTCCAACATTTTATTCTTTGAAATGTCTATCGCAGGATTGGTTTGAAGGAGAGATAGAACCAATTGAAGTCTAAAGCTCTGCAAATGTCACCCCAAAGGTAAGTACTGCTTCTAATACACCAGCATCAACTCCATATATACAGCTAAAACTGAAACTCATGTTGTTTGTCGTTCACCTTAGGGAAAATTGGCTCCGACCAGAAGAAGAAGAGCATCGTCCAGCCACACATCTACCATAGCTGAAAATACTGTCCAGACCATGGATGCTAGGGAGAATGTGACATTGGAAGATACGGTAGTTGATTTCCAACAACTTCATGAAAATGAGTCTTCACAATTACGGGCTGCTAAAGCTGAAGCTCGACAAAACTCCAAGATAACCGCTGCTACTTCTAAACAGCGTGTCTAAAGATCTAGGATTGGGCAAAATTCCTTTTACTTTTGGATGACATTAATGTTAGTTTTGTGATAGGTTGACTTAACGAAAGCCTTTAGTTTATTTTTTGTTGAACGGCTTATGTTTTTTAAGAGATCAAACTCAAAATGATACTCACGTAATTTGGAAATGCAATGCCGTACAATTTTTTGTGAAACCTGTGAAGTGAATTGAAGTGATGTTCAATGTTAATAGTTCAGTGTTTATTCTTATTCTTCTTACTGTATCATTCCCATTCTTCTTACTGTAAAACAATGCAATACATCAACAAAATGTCTAATAGTCTGGGAGCCAAAACAATGTTGAAATCATCAAAAGTTTCCAATACTAAATGGGATGATTACACAGCATAACAACATCAAACTTGAAATACATCAACTGAAGCTTCCAACTAAATGGGATGATTACACAGCATAACTACACGAGATGATTACCTAGCATGACAACATTAACACCAACTAAAACTTCCATTGTCCAGAGATTGAATCTTTCACCTAAAAGCTTCGAAAACGTTGAAACTAAACAACAAAGCTGCCTACTTCGTAAAATAATAACGAAAACCATAAAACATTAGCAATGCCTACAAGCCTAGCTTGTACAATTTCAGCTTCCTATAAAGCATACGTTCTTCTTCGTCATACAGATTCTTCGATCTTAACAGCCCGGTGATGATAATCTTGTACCTCTCTTGCGGTTCATCATCCAACCAGTCAAAATAATTACAAGCATCCCTTCTCCCATAGAACCGGCAGCCGTGAAATAGACGTCCTGGATTTCCTTCCGTCCAAGAAGTCTTAATCTTCGTTGGATAACCACGATAGCAGTACTTTTCGTCAACAAACTGGCCGGAGTTTGATGACACGTCTTTCGTTCAGCAGAGTTGAAATTGTCGCGATTTAGGGGTTGTGGGGAAGGAGACGGGAGTGATTTGGGGAGTTTGGTGTTTGGATAGGTTTTAATGGTGTTTGTGTGGCATTTTGTGGGTGAGGTGGATGAATTTTGTGAGTTGTCGACATTTTAAACGGCTGTCGCCTTCCATGTGTATTTTCCGTCCACCACGTCAGCGTCGATGGTAACGAAATTTGGTGAGTGTTGGATGTGGTGGAACGGCAGAAAGTTCAGTGACCATTGAGAGTCAATATGAAGTTCAGTGAGTAAGTCGTGACCATGTTAAAATTCAGTGATTATTCAAACATTTTACTCTGACGGGGATGAAGAGTTGGAAGGAAATTTTATCAACGGGCTGAAGCCTGAGATTAGGGCTGAAATCAGGTTATTAAGCCCAAAAGAGTTAGTCCAACTAATGGAAGTGGCCCAACGCATAAAGGAGCACAACTTGGTGCTAAAAATGGCCCAAGAAAACTCAGCCCAAAGGGGATTAAATCATTGATAGCCCCAAATTGGATTGAAGTAAAAAGGACCGAGCCCTTCCCTACGAGGTCAGTGATGGTGGGGGGAAAAAGCCAAGAATATCCAACAAAACGAATGAAAGATGTTGAGTGGCAGTCACGGCGAGAGAAAGGCCTATGTTTCCGATGCTGTGAGAAGTACATCGTGGGACTACCAATTACAGCCAATTTTCTATTGCACTGTTTGTCTTCATCATCCGAAGAAGCCAACTCCAACATTTCTCAGGTATCTTCAATTTTGAGTTTAATAGTTGAAATTGGTGTTTCTACTTAGCTTTTTTAGTTTATGGAGTTGTAATACTTTATCCTTTATGATTTAATGGATTTTAAATATACTTNGAAAGATGTTGAGTGGCAGTCACGGCGAGAGAAAGGCCTATGTTTCCGATGCTGTGAGAAGTACATCGTGGGACTACCAATTACAGCCAATTTTCTATTGCACTGTTTGTCTTCATCATCCGAAGAAGCCAACTCCAACATTTCTCAGGTATCTTCAATTTTGAGTTTAATAGTTGAAATTGGTGTTTCTACTTAGCTTTTTTAGTTTATGGAGTTGTAATACTTTATCCTTTATGATTTACTGGACTTTAAATATACTTTGTGATTAGATTCTAATGTAAATATTACGAGGTTGATGATTTCAGTCTTATATATCATTTGTATTTTTTTCAGTGGCTAAAGTAAAATCGTATACAATCAATTGTCATAGAATGCTGTTAGCACTTAAAAAAAACTGAAAATTGCAATAAAAAAATTTTTTTAAATGCGGAGCAATGCTCCGCACACGGGGTTTGCTCCGGTCAGGTCGATCTCCGTAGAGGACGTTGTCCCCGAACCCCCACGAGGGGCGCTGCCCCCTCGACCTTCGCGACCTGACCAGGCAGGTCGATCCCCGTCGGAGGCGTTGCCCCAGAATCCCCACGAGTGTCGCCACTTGTCAATTTGGTCAATAAATATGTAATTTACTTCAATTTACTTCATATACTTCGATTTTTTTAATTTTATTATGATTTTATTTATTTGTTATATTTTTAGTTATTCCTGACTCTGTCAATATTGAATTNCTGAAAATTGCAATAAAAAAATTTTTTTAAATGCGGAGCAATGCTCCGCACACGGGGTTTGCTCCGGTCAGGTCGATCTCCGTAGAGGACGTTGTCCCCGAACCCCCACGAGGGGCGCTGCCCCCTCGACCTTCGCGACCTGACCAGGCAGGTCGATCCCCGTCGGAGGCGTTGCCCCAGAATCCCCACGAGTGTCGCCACTTGTCAATTTGGTCAATAAATATGTAATTTACTTCAATTTACTTCATATACTTCGATTATTTATTTTTATTATAATTTTCTTTACTTGTCATATTTTTAGTCATTTCTGATTCTGTTAAATATTGAATTTGTTTTCGGTGCTATATTTCCCTAGGGTTAGTCAAGAAGTTGGGACTACCAATTACAGCCACTACAAATTATGGGGTTGTTATGTGCTCGAGAGAATTTGTCAAAGGAAAGGGTATCAGCAAAGGGGTTTCGCTGGAAATGCAAGGCTTAATAGTGGTAGAAGATTTTTTGCCCTTGGAGTTGGGTGGCACAGATATAGTCTCAGGAATGCAATGCTCTGTAGCCTAGGAAGTATGGAAGTCAATTGGAAATTGTTAATCATGCGATTCCAAATGGGTGAGATGACAGTCATGCTGAAAGGAGATTCAGGGCTCAGCAAATCGGGAATTTGTCTCAAGGCAATGGTAAAAGCACGGCAACAGATAGGGCAAGGGATATGGCTGGAGAATATACCTGAAGCAAATGAAAGAAAAACACAAGAAGAGGAGATATCTCTAATCGTAAAACAAGTAATGCAGCCATATAATCAGGTGGTTGGTGAAATAGAGAGATAACCCCCAGAATGGGAAACTGACTATGCCATTCTGTTAAAGGCAGGCACAGAACCAGTAAGTGTCAGGCCTTTTCGATACCCACATATCCAAAAAAATGAGATAGAGTGGTTGGTTCGGGAAATGTAGGCCGTCAGCATCATTCAGCCCAGTGTAAGCCCTTTCTCTAGCCCAGTGTTGCTTGTCAAAAAGGAGGGGAGCTGGCGCTTCTATGTTGATTATAGGGCCTTGAACAAAGTCACCATTCCGGATAGATTACCCATTCCTCCTATTGATGAGCTATTAGATGAACTTCATGGAGGGACTATATTTTCAAAATTGGACTTAAAATCAGGATATCATCAGATTAGGGTAAGACAGGAGGATGTGGACAAGACGGAATTTAGAACACACGAAGGACATTATGAACTCTTGGTGATGCCATTTGGTCTTACCAACGCCCAGGCTACTTTTCAATCCTTAATGATTAGTCATTTTTCATGACATTTTGGTGTATAGCAAGGTACTTTTCAATCCTTAATGAACCAAGTATTCAAGGAGCATTTGAGGAAGTTTATGTTGGTCATTTTTCATGACATTTTGGTGTATAGCAAGGACCTGTCGTCACATGGGGAACATTTGGAATCAGTGTTTAAGGTCTAGGCTAAGCATCAGCTCTACACCAATGCAAAGAAGTGCCCATTTGCACTACAACAGGTGGACTATTTAGGACATCTGGTCTCAGCAGAAGGGGTGGCAGAGGACCCTAGCAAAATAGCGGCCATGGATCAATGGCCTTCACCCAAAACTCTTAGGGAACTCAGAGGTTTTGTGGGCTTAACAAGCTACTACCGTCGCTTCGTGGCTAATTATGGGGCGATCTCTTGGCCATTGACACAACAGTTAAAGAAGGATGCATTTTGTTGGTCTAAGGAAGCGGAGGATGCCTTCCAACAATTAAAGAAAGCAATGACTACAGTGCCAGTACTGACCTTGCAGGACTTCTCGAAAGTCTTTATTGTCGAAACAAATGCCTCAGGGTATGGACTGGGGGCAGTGTTGATGCAAAATCAACGACCCATTGCCTACTACAGCCAAGTATTATCAATAAAATCTCAGCAGAAGTCTATTTATGAAAGAGAGTTGATGGCTATGGTCCTTGCAATCCAGAAATGGAGGCATTATTTGCTAGGACTTTGATTTACAGTTCGTACAGACCAACGAAGCCTGAAATATCTACTGGAACAGAGGGTAATACCAGGAGAATTCCAGCGCTGGTAACTAAATTGATGGGACATAAGTTTGAGATTCAGTACTGACCCGAAGTAGAGAACAAGGCGGCTGATGCATTGTCCTGAATTTCTTCCCCAATTGAACTCTCAGCTATCACAATTCCAATGATTGTGGATGTACAATTGATAGTGGAGCAAGTTGATATGGATCCATTACTATCCAGAATCAAGAAGGAGCTTCGAAAAGATCCAGATTCGCATCCTAAATACTCACTTAATCAAGGCAGGCTCTTATACAAAGGAAGACTAGTCCTTCCCTTGTTCTTCCTCGTTGATTCCAACACTACTTAAGGAGTTCCACAGCAGCTCATTAGGTGTGCATTGGTTTTTGCGAACCTATAAGAAAATCACAAGTGGCCTGTAAAGAAAATCACAAGTGGCCTGTATTTGGGGGGGTGGAGGGGAATGAAAAAGGATATTAAAAAATTTGTGGGAGAATGTTCTGTATGTCAACTCAACAAAAATCTGGCACTTTCACGAGCACACCTTCTGCAGCCCTTGCCGATACCACATCAAGTTTGGGAAGATATATCGATAGACTTCGTCGAAGGGCCACCAAAATCAGGGGGATTTAACTCGTTGGTAGTAGTTGATCGCCTCAGTAAGTATGCACACCTCAGTAAGTATGCGCACTTCTTACCACTCAAACATCCGTTTACTGTTTTGAGGGTTGCCACAGTTTTTGTAAGGGAGATAGTGAAGCTTCATGGGATTCCACAATCCATTGTGTCCGACAGAGATGAGGTGTTTCTGAGTCATTTCTGGACGGAGTTGTTCAGGCTACAAGAAACTTACATTGGAGCACTGCATATCATCCGCAATCTAACGGGCAGACAGAGGTCGTTAACAGGTGTTTGGAAACATACTTTTGATGTTTCACATACGACAAACCTCAGACATGGTATTCATGACTGCCCTGGGCGGAGTATTGGTATAATACCACATTTCATGCATCGACGAAGACTACACCTTTTCGAGCTATGTATGGGCTGGACCCTCCCCCACTTATCCGTTATGGAACACAAAAGACAGGCGCATCAACGGTGGAGCAACAGTTGATGGACAGGGATGCTATCCAGGAGGAATTGAAAGCTCAACTCAGTCGAAATCAAGCAAAGATGAAGATGATCGCAGACAAACAACGAATACATGTCTAGTTTGACGAAGGGGAACCTGTGTATGTAAAGCTAAGGCCGTATCATCTCCGCTCCTTGGCAAAGAAATCAAATGAGAAGTTGGGACCTAGGTATTTTGGCCCATTAAAAATTGTCAAACGAATAGGGTCAGTAGCATACAAACTAGAGCTGCTCCCTTCTATAATTCACCCAATTTTTCACGTTTCTCAACTCAAGAAGGCACTAGGGGCTGCGGTAGCAACCCAACAGATTCCTCCACAGTTGGACGCTACCTTAGAATGGGCTGTTGAACCTGATCAAGTTTTGGGAATTCATTCGGTAGAAAAGGGTCAGCACTCTGAAAAGGAAGTATTGATACAATGGAAGGGCTTACCAGCATCCGAAGCATCATGGGAATCATACAAGTCTATCTGCCAACATTTTCCTGATTTCCACCTCGAGGACAAGGTGATCTTGGAAACCGGGGGTAATGATAGACCTCCTATACGATTTACTTATTCTAGAAGGACCCAGAAGAAGGCATGAAGAGCTGGCGGGAAGTAACAGAATCTGGTGGAGAAAGGGTTAGTTAGTTAGAGGAGATCTATAAATAAGAAGTGGAGGGAATTGGAAGGCAGGCAATTAAAGAGCAAGAGAGGGGTAGATTGAGAGTCACTACAGATCATCAGCATCTGTTATCTTTCTGTAATCATTTCTTCAGTTTCAATCAAAGTTTGGTTCATTCATATCTTGTTCGTTTTTTCTCCAGTAGAATCATATCAGATCCATATCCTAAATTTAAGATGACATAACAATTAATATCACTTAATTGCTACCTAAACTGTTGATCATCAGCAGTTGTCATAGATAACATTATTCCTACGTAAAGAATTGTCTCTTAAGTTGGACCGGTGGAGTTAGGTGATTGACTAATGATGCAATGCTAGTGAAGAGAATATGTAACGGTGGCTGCAGAGGATGGTACTTCCAATTGATGTAATGCTCATGCCAATGGACAATGTGATAGGGTGGTAGATTAGGTCTGAAGAAGAGGGAAGGGCAGAAGGGGTAGGGCAGCACTATATGGAATTACGGCTTGACTGACATTCCGTCACTGGTTCAAGTACAGGGAAGGGCAGGGGGAGATCGCAGAAAACAAATGTTTCTCAGCTTTAAACTTCTAAAATTGCAAACAAGATAAAAATGATTAAATAAAATAAACCAAAGTGGCAGAATCAGTTGCATGATTCATTTTTTCCACAAAAAAAAATAAATGTGCAAAACATATGGGGGATTTTTTGAGATAAAATTTATATCATCCAATGGAAGCCGTTTGTAACTTATGTTATAGTGCAAAAGATAATGCATGAAGAGTAGAATGATATCTATTCGCTATTAAGAGTTCAGTGGCCAAAAATACAAATTATACTACTTTTCATTTTTTTTAATCAGATTCAGTAGGCGAAAAGGATTACCAGATAAATCGGCCAGGAGAGCTCGAGCTGGACCCTATAATAATTCAAAAATCACTTCTCTGTTTATAATATTAAAAATATTGAACTCTAGACAAAAACAAGAATTTCCACCGTGTGGGTGCACATAAATTTGATCTTTTAGAATTCACCTGCACTGTGTTGTTTGCAAGGTCCAGCATCCAAAACCCGATTATGAAGATAATAGCTGCCCTCGAGCGAGTACCTTTAAATGTGCTGCATTCGCATAAGTTGGTTAAACACATATTGACATTTAAAAGCAAGAAAAATGAAAAACACAAATTATCAAGGGGTCAATAATACCTGCAGTCTTCTTTTGTATCTCCTAAAAGGTAACCAATGTCTGCAGAAAACCCAATTATTATCACCTGCATTACAAGATTTAGTTTAACAGATATGAAGGAAAAAAAACACCAATAACTGAAAGACAAATAGGAGTTTCACAACATACAGCAACTGAGATCATGAGAGATCCAACAAAAATGAATGGCCTTCTTCTACCATATTTTGAAGAGCACTTATCACTCCATATACCAACAAAAGGTTGAACCTGAAAGACAAAATTAATAAAATATCCAAAAAAAATGTTTCTTAGATGAACATGAGAGTGAATATTTGTATAGTTGTTCAAAAATTTATCAACAGTTCATACCACCAAACATATTGGACTTCAAAGTTGCTTTATTCAAAGTAAAATGAAAATTTACATCCCAAATTCAACCATCTGAAACTAGATTCCATTCCCAATCACCAGAAAATCCAATTTGCCACCATGATTATCCATGAATAGTGATGGTCAAGATTTAATTTTATCGCTAAACTCCACATTAGATGTTACTATTCTATTTTTACATTTTAAAAGTACAAAACACTTTTCTAGAAGAAATCTGAGGAAATTGTAAATCTTTTATTTCTAAATCAATGTTAAAGTTTTGTATCACTTTTGCTTGTTATGAAGACACAAGGAAAAGGGGAAGAATGATGACTTGAATAATTTCAAAATGAATGAAGGAAACAAACTCAAAAAAAATTTATACATGGTTACACAAAAATATTTATTAGACAAGCAACCAAATTGGCAGGGTCTACCAATATCATTTGTTTTACCAATATCGTTTGTATTGTGTACATCCAAAAAGTACATGTTTTCCCAAAAAAGGATTTCTATGAGTGATTTGACATATGAGGCAAATTTAACCTCACTTTGCAACAGAATACCACAATTCAGTAACGAAGCAAGTGATGAACTTTCATAATTGACTATCACAGAATTCCTACAATTATTACTATCACGGTTTTGTAAAAACTCAACTAAATTATATGATTATTTCACTTCCATTGAGCTTCCTGAAATAAATTAATGCCATCAAACTGAATACACTATAATTAGAAAAAAAAAAAAACTTAAATAGTTGAAAGAAAATTGCGTCACCACATACCACAAGGCCTGTTATGGGACCACAAAGCCAGATAAATGAAGCAAATGCATGTCCTATACCAAGTGTCTGCAGCAGAAGGATATAAAAGAAATGTTAATCAAACAAGAAAAAAACAGAATGCACAATAATAAACCAAATATATTTGTAGAAAGGCTTATTAACTAAGTGCATGTTTGGGAAGCGATCACTTTTGGTTAAACATACTTTTTATCTACGCCTCTCGTTGGGCCTACAAGTTCAACCACTGATTGCTATCTATTTATAATTTAAACAGATTATAATCACTTCCCACACATACAGTGAAACAACAGAACTTTCTTCAACATTAATGTTTACAATTGGGGATTCTGCATCACTCTTTTCTTATATATATATAAGGGAAAAACTTGCTCTCCAAAGTTTATCCTGTTCTTTCAAAAATTAATGCTTTCGTCCCACCTATAAGGTAAATAAAAACATACATTACATCACAAACTAAGTATTATTCTATTTTTCACCACTCAGTGCAATTTATTCATATATCTACCACGATCCAAATCCTTTAAACCCATGTCAAGTTATGTTGATTTTGGTCTACCTCCACTCTTTGTATCTTGTTATATTTTGAACTGCACTGCTTCTATGTACAAGTGCTTCTTTAGCTCACACATACCGGGAGACCTTAGTCTTCATTCTCTTAATCTATTCTCGATTTGTGCCACCTCCAATTAGTAGTGTGATGCCAGAGTGAAAAAGAAATGGTACTAAAGAAAATAAGCAGGCATAATACTCAACTATCATTGACAAGCAGCCAATATGCTACACTAGCCACTCAATTAATAGCTGAAAGAAATAGGGATGACAATGGGTTGGGTTCGGGACAAGGCGGCCATTCCAAGCCTAAATTTGTTGGGGATTTCGCCCCTTGCTCCACTTAAGACGGGGTGGACACTCATTTGTCATGTTAACTGATCCATTTAGTAATTTATTATTGTTGTTGTTATTATTATTATTTGAAATTTAACGCTTGTTTGAGCCTCATTTTTTGTTAAGAATGCATTTTGGAATAGTAAATTGATGGAGAATGTATGGTTAAAAAATAAGAAAAAGTTTTGAGTTAGCGTGTAATATTATTTTATTGAAGAATGTGTGGTTGAAAAGGAGAAAAATGTATTTTAAAAATAATGGGAATCAAACAATGGCTTAATTTTATCAATAATACTAAACAGGACTGGGAAAACCTGCCCCACTCCAAAATCAAGTCCAAGCAAGACATGCCCCAAACCCGCCCACCAACCTTACATGGCAAGGAATTCATGCCCATTTGGATCGAGGCCCACGGGTCTCAAATCGACCGGGTCTTTTTGTCATTCCTAGAAAGAAATGAAGAAAAGCAAATGGGATTTGTAATCACAACAATAAAAAGTAAATATATCAGCAAATCAGCTCATCACAACTGAAGGGATGGAAGAAGCTATGTCCATGCACAACTGCACATAGTTGTCAAAAGTGCCCCGTGGGCGAGATATTAGTGGCTTTTAGTGTATAAATAAAATACTAGGAAAAGAGCATAATGGTAAGAGAAGAACAACAAAATAAATACAAAAAGAAAGAGGGGAATCTCTACTTAATTCTTGGGCCTTTTGAGTATTATTTCAACCATTAGTTTTTATCTAGTTTTCTGTTTGTTGTTAATTCGTTGGCTGCTTGATTTCGATTATATCATTAAAATGCATATAAAAATATCACTCTGAAATTAGTTATAAATTCATTGTTCATATTTTGTTCAAGTAGATGACATACGGAAATACTAAAATAAAGTTGCTCCAATTTATACATTGTTATTGCCTCCATCTTTCACATCTTACATCAAATCCTCTGGTGAATTCTTGGTTTAGTATTTCTATAACACATTTCTAAAACTCAACCAACTGATTCCATTAGATGAAGTAACCATACTTTCTACATTTCTGTTTAAACTTATTCATACCCCCACCAAAAACAAAGAAAGCCATATACACAGAGCGTTGTACAATTCTATACAATTAACCGAATATAAAGAAAAAACAATTATTTCGTTTTCCAGATCATAACTTTATATCCCCTCAAGGGAAAAAATGAAAAATCCAATGAACGGAAATCATTATCCACACATTCCCAAAAGCCCACTAAAGATACAGGCCACAAAAGTCCAAAAAATAAAAACTAAGAACACCCATACTCACTAATCAATCCACTAAAATGATATATAAATACCACGTCCGTTAGATTAAGCTATGATTTTTAACAGTACAATGAAACAGAAGTACATATGTATACGATATTAATACCTGAATGTAAGGAGTGAGAAGGGAGAGCTGCAATGCCCAGCCGAATTGAACTCCAGCAGCGACCGTACAACTCAAGATCAACGTAATCAAGCTACAGTTTTTCGGAGGCTCAACATTTTGGTTCTGATTCGAATCCGGTGGCGTTTCTCCGCTGTCGGATATCCTTGACGGGGACGATGAGGAATTAGACGAATGGATCTGTAACCGACGCAATTCCGATTCGTCCACGCCCACCAATTCCACTTCTTGCCTCAAATTCTTATACGGCACCCGGATCGACACCGCATCCATTTTTACTTATTCTTTGTATGCGAAACCGTGAAATTATTCACATATGGGGTCTGAAATTAATGAATTGTACAAAGATCTGATCTGATTATTAGGGTTTTGATTAACAAAATTGAATGATACAAATAAAATTTGGGCGGGTGAAAAATCTCTCCTCTCATAGTAATCTGGGACGTAATTTACAGGGGAGATAAGTTGTTATTGAGATCCGGTCTACGTAGACCCGTCAAATGACGTGGCATTCAATCGCAGGCGGCTTACCTTATTGATAAGTTATGTAACACGGGGGTTTCGGTGAATTTATAAATACTAGTTTTAGCCCATGCATATTATTTTTGAGGTTATATTAGCATATATGTAGTAGATAAAATTAGGAAATAAATTTTGATAATGTCACTGATTGTGTCGAGCTTATTTTTAAATCTGCTGCATTTTCCAATTTCAATATATGAAACAATGAATTAACAGGTTTATTTATTTCATCACAGTAAAGTTTTGATATGTTACAAAAAAAAAATTATCTCCAAAGTAATTGGAGAAGTGGGTCGACGATCATTTTCATCGCCAGAACACCCGCAAATCACTGCTTGCCTCTCGAAACTCTAATCCATCGTTGCTGGCATGTCGATGGATTTCATCGGCACAACTACCACATCTGGTAGCTTCTAGCTCTTCCAACAGCTTTAAACCATAACAAGACCAGGAATCAAAATATTTTCGACTTTAACAAATGGCTTTT
>CAIGRH010295815.1:0-12656 GCA_903798295.1 Fraxinus nigra | reverse complement strand
ATGCTACCAAAAACTTGTACTTGAATGAACTTGAACTGAATGACAGAACTTTGCACGATTCGGTCTTCAATACCTAAAACAAAGGCGTCGATGTGTGTCCTCATCGCCCCTTCAATGCTTAAGTCAGAAAGAGAAATTATGTAAAAAGGCTGTAAGCTGGAATATTATGTAAAACATACCTGAGTAATGATGTTGGGTCATGTATTTATAGGTGTTTGAAGATGGAGTCCTAAGAGGATCCAACTTCTTATAGTCCTTATCCTTGTCATACAAGGTGTTTGTACAAAGTTTGAGTTAAAGTCAAATTTGTAATAGGTTGAGATTTTGAATTCAAATAGGAAAAGTGGGGAGTTATGGTCAAAATATGATTACCGTAGAAGATGTGAGATAAGGTCAAAGAGACTGGACGAAAGTGCATGAAACCACCCCAACCTCAACAACAGCCCGACCTCAACGTAAGGCCCAATCTTGGCACCTGCATAATTGGAGCTTGCCAAGTTCGGGGAATGTAGTCGAGCTCGGGCTCAATAATTTATGACGCATCATGTTGCAACTGTAATTGTGTTGTATACCACTATAATTTTGTCCACCGAAGATATCAAAGTCGAAATCATCCAATAGTAATAGACAATGGTTCCGTTTGACATTTATTTTAGACACCAATGTTTGATTGTTCGATAATTAGAAGTTGTTGTACGTATTTTATAAATTAAGAAAATTTATTTTAGAAGAATTTGTACCACATGACAACAAATTTTGAGTAGATATACTCAAAATAAAGCAGAATTCCATCATTTAAATTTATTTAATTTTTTTATCGTGTGGACTATACTTTTATTTTGTAACTTTAAAAATTGAGATTTAATAGATATTATAATATATTTCTCGTTTTTAATTAATTATAGTGAATACATTGCCATAAAAAATTATTTGATAATGCTGTATATGTTGTATAAGTAAAAATAAATCTTACAATGTATCAATGATAATAATGATACAAAATGACATTATTATGATTAATGCCAATTTTAGTAATTGAATACAGACATAACAAATCATTTTTATCTACCAAAATTTAAAATACTGATTTTGAAATGTATAATATTTCTAAAACAAAAGTTTACCAAATTTCTCCACTCTTTCACATTTTTTAACATGACTACTGGCCATTCTTGTTTTAGAAGTACTTAATTTTAGTATTGTACTATCATTACTTGTTGTTTGTAAAATGAATTTGAGTGATTATTTCATTAAATCAAACTTACCAACTTTAACAAAATTTGGATAGAGTAACGACAAGAAAATTGAGAAATAAACACCAAAGAAAAGAAAGTTAAAATGCCAACGAAAATGGTGAAGTAACACCAAGAAAAATGGATACAAAGTCGAGACAAGAGTTGAACTCTTTGTCCTTGAGTTGATTTTTCCTTGCAACGGTGCATACAAATGATAGCAATCAACTCCCAAGATACACTGACTACCTTCATGTATTTGTAGTACTCCAAAACTCAAGAACAGTGAACCAAAAAACGGCTTTTGTACTCCTTTTGAATAGTATGGAAAACAGATTTTTATGTAGATTTTTCACTAAGAAAATATAATTTTTATGTTATACTATGATTGCATATGATTGGGATGGGTTAAAGGATATCCAAAGGGTTTTATTTATGAAGGAGCAAATATTGTGAGTGAAAAGACATACCTCAAAACTTAGTAACTTTTACCAAGGGTTGTAACCTTTGCTGTCGTCCTTGTGCCGCTTGAGCACCAAAAACAGAGAGTCTGTTGCTTGCCTAATGCTGGGCTATTACTCGAGCAATATACTCAAGATCAAATCCGAATATTTGGACGAGATTGACACTAAAGTCACATTTAAACCTTTTAAATCAAATTTCAACAATTCCCTGCATGCATGGAGATTCTAAAATATGCAAACTCTAACAAAATGGAGTACATACGACGAGCTATAGCATCATGATAGGTGACTTGTTGCTTTGAACTTTCCTTAATCGAATATAATCGAATTTACTAGGCTATTCGGTGAACACAAAATCTTGAACCATTCAGCCATTTGTGTAAATCAAAAGAACTGCACCAACACTATAACTCATCTAACCACTTCGATTCTCATGAATGTGTTCATTTTGACCTGAATAACTCTTGGTTTCATAAGTATTTTTAGAGAACTTGAATTTTAAATTCTCGTAGAAGCGACCTCACTTTACACTTACATGAGTGATCTCCTATAATATCCCGTCATACATCTCTTGGCTACTTCCAGGATATATGAATCATTAAAAGTATTCACTTATTCTTATACACTTTTTATTCTAGCACTTTAAGTCTGTAGGAATGGGAATAAGTGATTTTTTCTGATTTTTTCGTAACTTAGTTGTCTCATTGAATCAAAATCTTGGGATCTCCTATCTACAAGGTTGGGTTACTACATGGTGATTCTATTCGATAAGATTTAGGCCCATTCTCCTCGAAAGATGGTATATTTGATTTCTTGTAGTCATTTCGTTAAAGGATCTGCCAAATTTTCCTTCGATTTAACATAGTTAACAGAGATTATACTATCTGATATCAATTGTTTAATGGTTTTATGTATCCAACAAATATGTCAAGATTTACCATTGCCCTCGCAATTGTCGATTGATTATCATAATATATATTAATTACAGGTACGTATTTTTCCAACATGGAATATGCTCAAGAAAATTACGAAGCCATCCTGCTTCTTCTCCGATTTTATATAAGGCAATAAATCCAGATTCTATCGTGGATTGAGCTATACAAGCCCACTTATTTATTTTTAGGACTCAGCTTCAACTTCAATGCTAAACACAACCAATTGTAGACTTTGAGTTCTTTGTATAAGATGTCCAATTCGCATAGGTATATCCTTATAACACCGTATGATTTCTTGAGTAGTGTAATTCATAATCAACCATGTGTCTTAGGTATTTAAGAAATCAGGTTGATGCCTTCCAGTGGTTATTACATGGACTACTTGTAAATTTACTCAACTTGTTGACTGCATATGCTATATTCGGATGCGTGCAGTTGGTGATGTACATCAAGCTGCTTATAATGTATTCCAATCGAGATACGTGATCACCAGTATTTTTGACTAAGTGTAAACTTAAGTCTACTAGTGTCTTGATTGGTTTATCGCTATATGCTTTAAACTTCTTAAGTATAGTATAAATATAATGTGATTGAGACAATGACAAATCGTCAAGTATTTTAGAGATTTTAATCCTTAATATGAAGTCAGCAACTCTCACATTTTTATGTCAAAATGTTTTACCAACATTTTCTTAGTTGCGGTAATAAAGTTCGAGTTATTTTCCATGATTATCATATCATCATATAAACATACGATCACGAATTCATTAGGTGTGTTTTTGATGTAGACACATTTATCACATTCATTAATTTTGAAACCATTTGAGAACATAGTTTTGTCAAATCTTTTCATTCCACTGCTTCGATACTTGTTTTAATCCATACAACGATTTTACAAATTACACACATTCTTCTCATTTCCTGGAGCAACAAACGCTTCAAGTTGTTTCATTTATATTTCTTCTTCTAATTCACCATTTAGAAATGCAATTTTAACATCATTTGATATATTTCAAGATTGTGCAATGCCGTGATTGCAATCAACACATGTATAGACGTGATCCTTCTAATAAATGAATATGTATTGAAGAAATTCACTCCTTTTTGTCTATACCTTTCGACTACTAATATAGCTTTATACTTGTCTATTGATCCATTCTAACTTTAATTTATTTTTGAAAATCCATTTGCAGCCTAAACTTTTGTTTCCCAGAGGGAGTTCAACCGATTACAAAGTATGGTTATGCATACTGAATTCAATTTCATTATTGACCGCTTATTCCAAAAAGAAGCTTCGAGATGGACATTGCTTCGTTAAATGTCTTTGAATTATCTTTTAATAAGTACGTTAGAAACTTTGGACCAAAGGTTTTATAAATCATTTGTCTTTTATTGCGCCTTATTTCTTCATCCACTTGATGATTACCATCTTCTTGATGGTTGCAATTTGTAGTGTATTGTAAGTTTGTTTATGTGAGTTTAATTCTTTCTCTTTACAAGGGAAGATCTTTGATTCAATGATAATACCTACTTGTAGATTAAGTATTTCTGATTTATGAACCAGAAATCGATATACATTGCCATTGTTTGCATATATGATAAATACACAGTCTATTATCTTAGGTCCAATCTTTATTTGTTTAAGTTTAGGTATTTGTATCTTTGTTAAACACCCACACACTTTAAGATAGTTGTAGGAAGGTTTCCGAGCTTTCCATAACTCATAAGGTGTTTCAACCTTACTCTTTTGTGGTATTTTATTAACGATATACTTGCAAAATGTATAGCTTCTCCCTACAAGTTTTGAGGTATGCTCGAACTTATTAAAATTGTGTTAATCATTTCTTTAAGTTTTCGATTTTTGCATTTAGCAATATTTAGAATGGGCATGATGCTGTTGTTTGAAGAAATATCCAGATTTTGAATAAAATTTTTAAAAGGGTGCAACTTCTCCACCTCAATCACAACGAATTATCTTTATTAGTTTTTCAAGTTGATCTTCAACTTCAATTTCATAGTGCTTAAAGACTTCCAAATCTTTATCTTTACTTTTCAACAAGTATAAATAAACTATCTTGTACAATCATCTATGAACATGATGAATTACTTTTTACTACTTTTGCTTGGACAAACTTTAAATCACATATACTAGTGTGAATAAGTTCCAAATGTGTTGTGGTTCATTCAATCAAATGAAACAGTGTTTTGGATAACTTAGCCTCTATACAAATATCGTATTGTTTATTTATATACTTGATGGTAAACTTAAATTCATTAACTTGCATATAGACTTAAAGTTTGCATATCCTAATCTATGATGTCATAAATTAGACAATTTAAGAATATAAGTAGAAGAAGATATTTATTTCTTGAGTTATTCAGTACAATGGTAAGGACATTCGTCATGAATAGTCCATCTTTTACATAACCTTTGCTTACATACATATTGTTCTTGATAATTATAAACTTATCAGATATAAATACTAATTTAAAGTCGTTATTGCTTAATAAAGAACACGACACTAAGTTCTTACGAATATCCAGTACATGAAGAACGTTGTTAAGGCTAAGTTCTTTACGCGATGTCATCTTCAAAATTATATTGCCTTGCCTTTCAACTTTTGAACTCGAAGAGTTTCTCACGAACAATTTCTCACCATCGGTTGGAGTATAGGATGAGAACATTCATTTGTCGGTACAAATATGACAGGTAGCACCGGTATCCACCCACCATTACATGAGATTTCAATGTTGTTGCATTTTGAAATAATGGCCTACAAGTTTATATCTTATATACCATCGGATATTGTATCAGATTCGATGATATTCTTTTAGACTTGCTTTTTAGATTTGTGATAAGCAACAAAACGATGTCTGACCTTTTCATAATTATAGTAATTGCCCTTGAACTTCTTTACATTCTTCTTGGAGGATGTGGCAGAATGCTTCCTCTTCTAGTTCTTGTCATTTGGTTCCACCACATTAGTCTTAACTTGTGGTATATGACTCCCAATGCATTTGTCTGACTTTTGATTATCTTCTTCAAAATTGGATGATGAGTTCTTCAATAGCCATCTCATTGTGTTTATTCTTTAAATAATTCTTGAAGTTTTTCTACATGGGTAAAAGTTTCTCGATGGTTGTAGGCACTTGAAATGATTCACTAGAGACATGTTCTAGGCGTGAATATTATTTAGAATAATCTATAATTCTTGTACTTGACAAATGACCGTCTTTGAATTTACTATTTTGTAGTATAAGAATTTTCCCACGATGAACTTCTTAGTTTCGACATCCCCAGTCTTGTATTTCTTCTCCAAGGATTCTCATAGTTCCTTTGTAGACTTCATGGAACTATACACGTTATACAATGTGTTGTCCAACCCACTCAATATGTAATTTTTGCACAAGAAGTCTGATTGTTTCCAAGCATCTAATGCTATCAACAATGCCTATTATTTTTTCCTTCTTGTACAGAAGTAAGCATATTCATTCAAGAACTTTGCCAGTTTATGGTTGTGAGATAGAACAATATTTTCTATTGCCATCTCTTGAAATCAACCTCACCGAACTTCTTCGACTTCTCTCCATGTGAAACAGAATTTGTATGAATGGTAGGAGTGGCAACTGCAATTGGAGGAATCACAACAGTAGTAACCAAGTTAGGAACAACCCCTTCTGAAGTTCCCATATTCGAAGTATCATTCTAATAATTATTGGCAATGTTAACCGTACTCATTTCTTTTTACACAAAACAAAAGATAAACCAACAAAAATCACGATCTGAAAAAGGAGTAGAAGTTAAACCGAAGTGAAATCAGTTTAACCGAATAGAAATCAAATATATATATATATATAAAGCTATCACTCAAATGAAAACTCGACTTAAGATTGTTGTTTGTAAAATGGATTTGAGCGATTACTTTAATAAATCAAATTTACCAACCTAACCAAAAACTTGGATAGAGTAACGGCAAGAAATTGAGAAATAAAAACCAAATAAAAGGAAGTTAAAACGCCAACGAAAATGGACAAAGTAACACCAAGAAAAATGGATGTAAAGTCAAGGCAAAAGTTGAACTCTATGTCTTTAAGTCGATTTTGCCCCGCAACCTGTGCCTACGAATAATGACAATCAACTCACAAGATACTACGACTACTAATGCAGGAGGGTTTGAGTCAGATGCTGAGTTGTCGATAACACGTTAATGGCTCAAAAGTATTACGAGTTGGCAGATCGGCACAAGGATGACAAGTGATCGCGTAATTTTAGTAATTGAGACGTGTTTCGGTAATTTGGCCATAACCTTTGCTAGGTTATTAGAATCGCGATTATGACCCCAATCCGGAAAGCTTGTTTCGGCACGCACATTGTAGTCACCTAGCTTTGCTCGGTGTGTGTGTGTCGTTTTCGACCTCAAATTCTGCTATTTTCCCTTCTGAATTGTTATTTTTAGTTAAATTTTACTATTTTGGTAATATTTCGATTGCATGTTAGGAGATGATTTTAACCTAATTTGGGCTAAATTTTTCGTAGACTACTTATTTTATTTCGTATTTTCATTTGGCGTATTTTTGAAATTTTGACATTTTTGGTAAAATTCGAATTTTTGGCTATACAGTCCGACTTGCGGACTTATTTTCATTATTGTTGGATATATAAAAGTTCTTTAAATTTCAGAAACGTTTTCTCTGTGTTTTCGACGTTACTATTGTGTTTCTTCTTTGTGAATTTGCTGGTAGAACTAGCTTGCAGAATAATCTCTATTCTGCCCGGTGTCAGTTGGTATCAGAGCTTCAACGTTTTCTTCCTGGGTGAAATTTCACCAGTTTCAATGGTTGAAGGTCGTGGTCGTCATGGGCAGGTTTTTGACACAGCAAGTCACTGCACTTGTGTTGCAGCAACATACGCCTGGAGGTCGTGGTTGTCGTGGGCAGGTTCCGATTGAGGAAGTCCAACACCGTGGTCATAATATTCAGGATGTCACGATTGAAAATTTGCATAAACAAGTTGCAGAGTTAACCCAGCGCCTAGCGGCGCGTGATTTGGAAGATCGTGAGGTCTCCGATCTCGATTCTGATTCCGTTGTTTTTGAAAATCCATACCACCAACTGATCTATTTCGGGAGGAAAGTCATAAGGATCTCAATTTTTGGGTGGATCTGCCAGAATTTTCTGGTACATTACATGCTGAGGGATTTATCGACCAGATAAATGAAGTGGAACGTATCTTTGACTACAAGAAAGTCCCGGATGGTGTGAAAGTAAAATTGGTTGCCATCAAACTTAAGGGCAGAGCGTCTGCATGGTGGGAACAATTTAGACGTTCACAGGACAGGCAGGGCAAGTTCAAGATCACTGATTGGGAGAAGATGAAAAAGAAGATGAAGGGTCACTTTCTTCCATTTGGTTACACTCAAATTTTATTTCAGCGACTTCAAACATTGAGGTAGGGTATGAGATTAGTCGATGATTACACGAAGGAATTTTACCGATTGGTCACCTGGAATAACTTATCTAAGACGGAAGAACAGATGGTAGCATGGTACTTGGGAGGGTTGCGCCAGCCCCTGCAGGATGTGCTCAGTCTTCACTTGCTGTGGACAGTTTTGAAAGCATATCAGCGTGCACTTGCTATTGACAAATAGTAGAATAGTAGGCCAGTGATCAGGAACAATAAGAACAATCGACCAGTTTACCCTCAGGATTTTCGTCCCGTCCAGCAGATACCGCAGGGTAATTTTAATCCTTCTATTAAATGTTTTCGTTGTGGTGAACAAGGGCATAGGGCTACTGATTGCAGGGAGCCTGCTAGTCAAAAGGGAAAAAAATGTTGATTGAGGAAGATGTGTTAGATGAGACCGAGGAGATTGGGGAGGTTGTATATGACGATGATGACATAGATGAAGTGTTGTATGGAGAAGGCCATGAGACTTTGGTCGTTCGTAAGAGTTTACTGACTCCCAGGGGTGATTCATGAGATGATTGGTTGAGAACCAATATTTTCTACATGACCTTAAGCTGTTGAAAAAGTCTGCAAAATGATCATTGACAGTGGCAGTTGTGAGAATGCCGATGAGTCTGTCCAGAAATTGTAATTGAAAACAGATCATCATCCCAAACCATACAAGTTGTCGTGGCAGAATAAGGGCAGTGAGGTAACAGTAGATAGGCGATGTCTCGTATCGTTTTCAATTGGTAGCAAATATTTTGATAATACTTGGTGTGATGTTGTGGCAATGGATGTGTGTTATGTATTTTTAGGTCGACCTTAGCAGTATGATCACAGTGTTATCCATGATGGACGGAAGAATACATATTTCCTTAACATCAAGGTAAACAAGATTGTGTTGGCACCCCGACGTGAAGTGCCTTCTCCTACTCCGGTAGCCAACAATACTAATCTACTTTCTATGTCCAGGTTTTTAGAAGAGGTTGAGCATGGGAATGTAGTATATGCTTTACTGCCTTGCGGGAATAGTGCAGTGATGTTACTGGATTCTGAGTTACTAGCAGAGGTGCATCAACTACTAGCAGAATTCGCTGAGGACCTTCCTCCTGGACTACCGCCTATGAGGGATATTTAGCATCAGATTGATCTTGTTCCATGATCAAGCTTACCTAATCGACCAGCATACCGCCTCAGTCCCAAGGAGGCTGAAGAGTTACAGTGGCAAATGGTGGAGCTATTGGAGAGAGGTTATATTCACGAAAGTATGACCCCTTGTGTAGTCCCTGCATTACTTGTGCCAAAGAAAGATGGTTCATGGCGTATGTGTGTTGATAGTTGAGCAATAAATAAAATTACTCTAAAGTACAGTTTCTAATTCCTCGACTGGATGATATGTTGGATCAACTATCCGGATGTACGATCTTCTCGAAGATTGACCTGAAAAGTGGATACCTCCAGATCAGAATAAGGCCTGGAGATGAATGGAATACAACTTTTAAAACGCAACACAGTTTATATGAGTGGATGGTCATGCCTTTTAGGCTATCCAATGCTCTCAGTACATTTATGAGGTTTATGCATCAAGTTTTACGACCTTTTATGGGAAAGTTAGTGGTGGTTTACTTTGACGATATTCTCATTTATAGTCCGATGCGGGCCTCACACTTTGATCATCTTCGCGCTATTTTTGAGATGCTGAAAGGGAATGTTTATTTATCAATTAGAAGAAGTGTTCCTTTTTTAGTTCCAAGAAAAACTATTCCACCTATGATCTAGAGTTTTATGCCATTGTTCAGTCCCTAAAACATTGGCGTCGCTATCTGGTGCAGAAAGAGTTTATTTTATTTACTGATCATGAGGCCATGAAGTACATTAATGGTCAAGACAAGCTGAGTAGACGGCATGCCAAGTGGGTGGTGTACTTGCAGGAGTTCACCTTTACACTCAGGCACTAAGCAGGGAGCTTGAATCACGTCGTAGATGCATTGAACCATCGTACTATGCTCTTCACCACTACTAGTACCAGAGTTACAGGCTTTGAGACCTTTCCGGATATGTATACAGATGATCCTTCCTTCGATAGTATATTTCAAGAGATAACTAACGGTCACAGTCATGATTTTGTTCTACATAATGACTACCTGTTTCGTTGATTGCAGTTGTGCATTCCAAATTGTTCATTGAGGCAACAAATTATCAGTGAACTTCAAAGTGAAGGTTACTTTGATCGAGATAAAACATTGGCCCTTATCTCTTCTGACTTTTATTGGCCCAAGTTGACCAGTGATGTTGCACATTTTGTGAACCGTTGTTATGTTTGTCAGCAGTCTAAAGGGGTTTTCACCAATGTGGGTCTGTACACACCCTTACCTGTTCCTGAAGCTCATTGGTTCAATATCGCATGGACTTTGTATTGGGTTTACCCCGTACCCAATGAGTCACGGATTCTATCCTTATTGTGGTTGATAGATTTTCGAAGGTGACCCATTTTGTAGCTTGCAGGAAGACTATGGATGCCATTCGGATTGCCCATCTTTAGTTTTGGGAGATTGTGCGTTTACATGGCGTTCCTCGATTTATCACTTCAGATCGTGATACCAAGTTCATGAGTCATTTTTCGAAGAGTTTGTGGGGGAGATTGGGAACACAACTGAACTTTAGCAGCGCCTACCACCCCTAGACAAACGGTCAGATTGAGTTAGTGAACCGAAGTTTGGGCAACCTTTTGAGGTGTTTGGCAGAAACTCAGCCGAAGCAGTGGGATTTAGCGTTACCTCAAGCAGAATTCGCCTATGACAGATCAGCAAATAGAACCGCTGGCTTTAGTCCATTTCAGCTTGTCTATGGTCAGAACCCATCTGGGGTGCTGGATTTGGCCCCTATTCCACGCGTAGGACGCTTCGATCTTAAGGCAGATGTTATGGCAGAGCTTCTTCGGGGTATCCATGAGCAAGTGAAGTTGGCAATTCAGGAGAGCAATGCCAAGTACAAGGCTCGGGTTGACAGTCATTGTCATCAGGTACTTTTTGATGTTGGTGATCTTGTTTGGGCTGTATTAATATGTGATCGTTTTCCTGTTGGTGAGTATAATAAGATTAAGGATCGGAAGATTGGGCCGTGCGAGGTATTATAGAAGATCAACAATAATGCTTACAGGTTGCTCCTTCCAAGTCACTTGAAGACCTCTGATGTCTTTAATGTGAAACACATAAGTTCTTATTTTGTGGATTCTGATGACACTAATTCGAACTCGAGGACAAGTTCTTTCCAACCCGGGGCGACTAATGCAGGAGGGTCCGAGTCAGATGTTGAGTTGTCAGATAACACATTGATTGCTCTAAAGTATCACGAGTTGGCAGATTGGCGTAAGGACGGCAAGTGATCGCGTAATTTTAGTAATTGAGACATGTTTCGGTAATTTGGCCATACTTTGGCTAGGGTTATCAGAATCGCAATTATGACTACAATCCGAAAAGCTTGTTTCAGTGCGCATGTCGTGGTCACCGGGCTATGCTCGGCGTGTGCCGTTTTCGACCTCAAATTCTGCTGTTTTCCCTTCCGAATTGCTATTTTTAGTAAAATTTTGCTATTTTGCTATTATTTCGATTACATGTTAGGAGATGATTTTTAACCCGATTTAGGCTAGATTTTTCGCAGACTACTTATTTTATTCCGTATTTTAATTTGGCGCGATTTTTGAAATTTTGCCGTTTTTGGTAAAATTCGGATATTTGGCTATAAAATCCAGCTTTAGATTTATTTTCATTATTGTTGGATATATAAAAGTTCTTTAAACTTCAGAGACGTTTTCTCTGTGTTTTCGGTGTTACTATTGTGTTTCTTCCTTGTGAATTTGCTGGTAGAACTAGCCTGCAGAATAATCTTTATTCTGCCCGACGTCAACTACTTTCTCGTGAGGACATTTTAATAAAATCTTGGAGGTACCGCTCTCTTTCGATATATATATATATATATATATATTAAAAGAACAATGAACTAAAAAGTTGCTTTGGTACTCATTTCGAATGAAATAAAAAAACTGATTTTTATGCAAAATTTTGGCTAAGGAAATATAATTTTTATATTATGCTATGATTGCATATAATTGTGATGAGTTAAAGGACATCCAAGGGTCTTATTTATAGCGGAGAAGATGTTGTAAGTGAATAGATGCCCCAAAACTCAGCAATATTTGCCAATTGTCTCACAATCACTTGCCTAGCGGTAGGTTGTCGCTCGAACGACAGACTTAGGTGCGGAAAATTTGATTTTTCCTCTAACTTTAGACCACAATTTCTTATTTATTCGAAATTACTTTTGAGATTTCAAATAGACCATGACGATCTACTCAACGAGTAGAATAAGTTAATCTATTCATTTCCATAGTTTGACTACCAGATCAAGTCCAATATTTAGCTGAAATTGATATGAATTAGGGACGTCTGTGGGTCGGTTTGGTTCGGTTCTGCTCGGTTCCAAAATTTTCGGGTATTTAATAAATGGACCCGTCGGGTCCAAATATAATTATGGAACCGTTCGGGTTCGGTTCGGTTCGGTTTCGTACCATAATTAA
>CAIGRH010295765.1:0-10032 GCA_903798295.1 Fraxinus nigra | reverse complement strand
ATACATTCTGATTTATGGGGACCTTCATCCACTATCACTCAAAGAGGAAATATATATATTTTTGCCCTTAATTGATGACAACTCTAGAAAGGTTTGGGTTAAACTATTGAAACATAAATCTAAAACCTTTGAGAAGTTTAGAACTTGGAAGGTTCTGATGGAAAATCAAACTGGGGAAAAGATTAAGATGCTTATGACTAATAATGGTCTAGAGTTTTACAATAATAAGTTTGATCGATTTTGCAATGCAACAAGGATTAAGAGACATATGATAGTTCCCCATACCCCTCAGCGAAATGGAGTCGTTGAGAGGATGAATAGAACCCTGTTAGATGCATGTTTGTTAGTTCAGGTGTTCCTAAGGTCTTATAGGGTGAAGCTTTGATGACAGCTTCATATATTGTTAATAGAACTCCTTCAAGTGCTCTGGGTGATAAAACACCCGAAAAGTAGTGGATTGGAAATATTCCAGATTATTCCCATTTGAAATTTTTTAGATGTGCTACCTACTCCTGTCAAAGTATTGGAAAATTAGAGCTTAGGACTCAAAATGTGTTTTTAGGATATCCTGATGGGGTTAAAGGGTACATGCTATGTATGTAATAGAGAATCTAAAGGTTTTAAAATTATCACAGGTAGGGATGTTACCATTGATAAGTCTAATATGCCATGTTTAAGAGATAATGAACCTAATAAACTTCCAGAAGTTGAAGAAAGAGGTGGAACTAAGCTGCATGTGGAGCTTGGATTGCCATCTGATCCTGTTATACATGAACAAGTGGATGAAGAAGCTCAAACTACTTCTGATCCTCAAGATGTTGAAGAGGGCAGTGTTCAAGAAGATGTAGATGGTCAGTCTGAAGATGTGAGTGATAATCAATTGACTAGAGATAGGGTTAGAAGAGAAATAAGAGAGCCTCCTAGGTATAGGAACTACCTTTCACTTGCTATTCTTTCTTATCAATGCCTAGTCTTTAAAGAATTAAAATCTTATGAAGAGACTGTGCAACCAACAGTCTGAGAACTAGCAGGTTGCTATGAAAGATGAGATGAACTCATTAATAAAAAAAAAAATAGGACCTAGAGTTTAGTTCCTAAACTTGCAAGTAAGACACATGTTGATTGCAAGTGAATATTTAGTGTTAAGGAGGGAAATAGTTAAAAAGCCTATAAGATTTAAGGCTAGACTTGTTGTTAAGGGTTTTACACATAAAAATGAATAGTTATAATGAATTTTTTCCCCTGAGGTCAAGTATACTACTATTAGAGTTATGATTGTTCTTGTTGCTCGTTATGATCTTGAACTTGAACAAATGAATGTAAAAACTATTCTTGCATGATGACCTAGATGAGGTGATTTATATGAGACAAACACCTGATTTTATTGATAAATCTAGAGTCGTGTATGTTTGTTTGCTAAAAAGATCTTTACATGGCTTGAAGCAATTTCCAAGACAGTTGTATAAAAGATTTGATAATTTTGTACCTATTGTTGGTTTTATAAAAAGTGAATTTGATCATTTCCTATATTTTAAAAGAGGTGATAAAAATGTTATTATTCCTTTTCTATTCTTATATGTGGATGATATGTTGTTGATTGGACATAACATGTATGCTATTAATGAGATAAAAATATCTTTTAAGTGTTGAATTTGAAATGAAAAATCTGGGTCATGCTAAGAAAATTTTAGGGATGGAAATAAATAGAAGCAAATTGCTTATGTAGAGAAAATGTTGACTAAACTTGCTATGCATAACTCTAAACCCGTTACTCTACCTTTAGCCAACCATTTTAAACTAAGTAAAGAACAATGTCCTGTAGATGAATCTAATATTAAACAAATGAAAGGGGTTCCCTATGCTAATGCGGTAGGGTCAGTTATGTATAATACAGTCTGTACAAGATCTGGTATGGCTCATTCCATTAGTACACTTACATTGGGTTGCTTTAAAATGGCTTGTTGAGATATTTGAAGGGATCTTCACACTTCGGTTTGTCCTTTAGTGCCTGTAATGAAGGTGTAGTGCTTAAAGACTTAGTAAATTCAAATTTTGCTGGAGATAGGGACAATAAGAAATCCACTACAACTTATACGTTCACTCTTTGTGGACATGTATCAGTTAGAAATCCCAACTTCAACTTGTTGTAGCCGTATCCACAACTGAGGCTGATTACATTGTTGTAATTGGGACAATTAAAGGGGCTTTATGTCTTAAGGGTTTATCATTTGAAATTAGTGAACTTTGTAATCCTGTTGTTATATATTCAAATAGTCAAAATGTAATTCATTTGTGTAAAAATCCAATTTATCATGAAAGAAGCAGACATATTGATATTAAATTGTCTTTTATTAGAGATGTAATTTCTAAAGAAGTTTTACTTCTTGAGAAAATTTATACTCAATTTAATCTAGTTTATATGAGTCCTAAGGTACTACCTTTAAACAAGTTTAAGTCTTGTTTGCAAATGTTGAACATTGATACATGTTATGCACTAAACTCGATGGTGTGTGGGAGATTGAAGGAAGTTGTAGCAATCTGGTAGTTTATGTGGATGAGGCAATAAGATGTATGTATGACCACTGGCATCAAGGTCTCTATTAGGGTTGTGATGCCAAATCCAACCCTATACATTAGGCTATGATGAAAAGGGTTTGGTCCATGTTCCTATACTGTTGCCTGATAACATTAACTGATGAAACCCAAGCCCAATACTCAGTCTAGATAGAAATGAGTTTGGTAAATGCGACTTTGGTTTTTACCTTATAACTAAAAGTGCAAGTTACTCTGGACCGTTGGATCAACTGCTACCTCAATCTCGATATATTCTTGTCTTGATTGAAACCCTAATTACATTTTGTCATTTTTTTGCCTTCATCTTCTCGAGGGTTTTCTATAGTGTTCTATCTTCTCTTTTGATTTGAGTAACTTTTTAATATGTTTAGAGAGTGATTTTTCTTGATCATATCCGGTGAAAGAGTGTATTTGTTTGATGACAACGTTGAGCTCTTCTGGTCCATAAAAGAAGCAGCACGTTTCCTGTGACTGTGAGGGATCTTGGGAGAATTTGGGTTTTTCTGTGTTGATATATAAGGGTACAATATCTTTGAGCTTTCAATCGAAGATATCTTGGTATCCAGTGGTTTGGATTGTAAAGTGTTATAAAGAATCGTGTCAATTTAATTTTCTGTACATCTGTTTTTTATAATAACTAGCACTCTATGAGACCCAACAACAGAATAAAACTTCGATTTCTATTTTTGAAAAATTGCGTATGATATAGTGAATACACGTTTCAGCCAACCAGTAACTGTAACAGGGCTCGGTCATAGTAAAACTCTACCACGACACCAGCATAATGAAAAGACAAACTGAAAATTAGATGTAACAAAATTAAGATGTATATGTATTGACCAGCTAGGTATATGGAACATCTGACTATTTACTCAACTAGAATAGTCATCTTGGCATCTAAGTACTCAGATTGAAGGCTTGCTCGTAGTCACGACAAGGTTCTAGTTATCCTCAGAATGCCTTGTGGAAACATGTTCATCTAATACTTTGGGTACACGCTTCCTTTTGCTCCGCGAACTGCGTTTTCTTGTTGATCTTTTGGCCACACGTTTCTCTGTGTTCTCCGGGATGCTGATCACTTTTACAACAGAAGTTGGGAGTTCAGGAGGAGCGTCTGGCCATTGAGTGTGTTTTGCTGGGACAGTTACATCCAGTGGGGGGTCAATTATCCACCTGAATGAATTGGATAGTATGGAAACGTTGTAAGAGAATAAGGGTAGAATGACCAGTTACTATAGTAAATGCAATAAATCTATATATGCATATGCCAATAAATAAATGTTGCACCATATGTTGATAAAAAGCCCGATGAACAGGTTAAAGATAGGAGGCGGTTCAAATTTCATGGCCCTAACTAGAAAATGAGCTCTTCAATATTTTTGGGTGTGTGCACGTAGATTGTAGTATACAAATAGCAGAGCCATCAAATCAACAGAGCACAAAATATAATTAATAACTCCAGGCAAACACGCTACCGGCAAAGGACTATACTGAAGGCAAAGGAGGTCAAAGTTCAACAGTTCTTTGAGGATCATGTACACAGTATGAAGGTCATTACGTAAAGTCAAAGATATTCTAGAAACTGATACGGAATTATGTAGAATTTGAGTCAAAAAAATCAGAGGAAATTCCATGTAGTTTCATAAACCTGCTCAACAATGCCAGTGGTTAGGAAATATGTTACTCAGCCCCAACCGTTATCTAAACCTTGAACATTGTCACTTTACAGTTAAATACTAACCTTTTTGTATCTCACAAAACAAATGCACAATATGAGCTGGAAATTTCTTGTTCAATGACCCTCTAGTTTAATTTTTTTCACCACTACCAAAACTCATCACCAGGAGTTCACACTACCCCTCCACCAACACACTGCCATCACCAACACACGACCCTTCATTATGGTCATCGAGTTGCAAAAGCATGACAGATTCCTAAACTTTTTATCAGCAGGAAATCTTATATATAGAGTTATGGAGCTATGAAGACGGACGTCAATTTTGCAAATAATCTGGAAGGGAAGTTCACTATCATAGTGGTATTGTGTTTTGCTGCGTGCAGGTGTAACTACAATGAATTCTTTTTCCAAGATTGTTTCTCTCTCCTTTTAAACTAAAATTAGATCTCATGAGCTTCAGTGAGAATTGAAAAGATACATGTGAAACATATAAAGATGCTTACTCTGGAGGGACTCAAGCAACAATGGGAAGAAGAGAAAAATACGTCATCAAGTTCTGGAATACATAAAAGGCTAATTCTTTTCACATCTGGAGTAATTTTGGTTTGAAAAACAACAGATGGCACACTTTAACAGAAAATATTATTTTCTATAGAAAACAGATGATACTTTCAACATCTACTTAGCAAAGAGCCAAAAGAGAAAGCTAAGCTGAGGCCAAAAAAATCATGGACAATGTCCACCTCACTGAAATTAGCCAACACCTTGGTTATTCTTTGATAAGTTTCTCTCTGTTTGCTTGAGCAGAAAACTTTCAGGTTTATGCCTTTAAGCATCTAGTTTTGGGTTTCATTGGGCAGAGAAAATCAAATAATGGAAATTCCGAACAATTGAAATGAGTTATAACTAATGATGATGACTGGTCCTAGAGGAAGGGGGTACGATACCGTGACAAGACAGGAACACACAAAAGGGCTAGTTAGCTTGGAGAAGAAGAAACGGGACAGATTGCATCTCATGCCTGGACAGGAAATAAGTTACTTTAGCAGTCTCCTTATAGATCAAGGAATGACGGAAATTTGGTTGAGAGAAAGTTTTAGATTGTACTTGATGCATGATCATACTTTCACGAATCAGAAAGGAGTTGGAGTATACACTTGGGTCATTTTATAGGCCTTGCTCTTTAAAGGTCAATCAGTTGGAGAGACTAGCAGTGTTCATATTTTCATGAGCATGAGAGAGTTGAAGCATACACTGTCATTTTTTGGGCTTGGAATGGTGTTAAAAAGGTCAATCAGTTGGAGGTCTATCAGTGATTGGTAGACCTGCATTTAACAAATTGGATATACTAACTACGTAACTATAAAGCATGTAAAATCAAATTTACCAAAATATGAACCATGCGAACACTTAATTGGAACGAACTACAAGATAGGGAGACAAACAGACCCTATCTTTGCTAAAAGATTTCTGCTCTGAGGAATGGTTTGCGTGAAATGAGGGCTACATATAAAAATATGAGCTTCTCGCTTTCAGACGATGCATGCAAAGTAATTCTAGGAGCAATTCTTATTCTATTCCGGTATTAAGACAATGATGAATTGATGATTCATTTCTGTTATATTCTAATATTAGAAATTTGAATTCTAAGGTGAAATCGACTTTACCGGTATAGAAATGATGCTTTATCTTTTCTGCCATGACAGATAATTTGTTGGGTTCACTATAAACCTCTTAAAAATTGCATAAGGTAATGAACTCCGAGGAAATTCTTTCACAATGTTGCAGGGAAATGTAATGCAAGTTCGCAATAATTTACTTTTGAGACGTATTTGTAGAGTCAACGAAGACATAACTATTACAAATATTAGTTGAAATACGGATTTAGTATACTATCTATTAAGAGGGAGCCGCTTCAAAGACGCCAAACACAGGAAAAAAATATGAAAAAACTTCTCCAAAGATATTTAGCCACTGTTTATCGCTTCTAAACTCTTTTTTCTTCATACTCATTTTCAACTACACATTCACACAATAAAATATTCTAAATGTAAACCCAAAATTTTTCCATACTTTTTAACCATACATTCTCCAAAAATTTATTATTCAAAACAATGTTTTTCCAAAAAATGGCCACCAAACAGGGGCTTAGATTGTTCCTCACACTTCCTAAATATTTAATGAAAAAATAATACAATTTTGTACCAGTCTGGATTTCTGTCTTCAAATGAAACGGAATTAAATTTTAAAAAATATATACACTTACGTCCTCTCAATAGTGATTGCATTCTTTGTCCGTGTTGACCTGTCTCATCTAAAAACTTAAGTTATAAGGGGCAAATTTATATGTTAAATTTTTAGCCTTACAATGTGCCTCTCAAAGTGAAGGACAGTTTCATTTTCTTAATCAAGAACCTAACAGGTGGACAATTTTCATGACAAAACTTGAACTTAGGGACATTGCATGCCATGATACTGATCCACCTTATCTAAAGCTTAAGCTACTGGAGAGAGGATTTTATTTATTAAAATGCTATGTATAACATCCACTATCTAACTTTGCATCATACAAATTAATCTGTACTCATGGTTGAATCTATTATCAACTTCCACATATTATCAGCAATGGTCATGTGAACATCAAGATGAACCCTTGATAGATGAAAAACAAATAGATTAGCATAAGCAACAAGAAGCATAACACTGCACATTGTCAGAAAAAACATAGGAGACTAACCTGGCAGGGAATTTGCTGTCTGCACGTGCTTCAACTCGGAGCCACCATAGCATAATTTTTCGTCCACAACTTCCGAGAGGCTCCACTGCAGAATGGTCCTCCAAAAAAGACATTGGACTCTCATTATCCTCTCCTTCCATACCAACCACATCCAAATCCTTAACCCAGGCAGGCTTATCTTCAACATCCTTCCACACTAACCTCGAATTCAAAATGAACCCAGCCCACTCCAGCTTCCTTGGTAGCACAACTGCCCTGTCACCGACGTACCTTGCACTCCTCTCCATGAATGGCAGCATATTAAAGGTATGCCACCCCACCAGCTGGTTTGAAGAATTACAAGCTGGACCCTGAACTGGCATTTCTGAATTCTCATTTTTGTCATTATCCTCTCTTGACACACCTGACAATTTTACTCCTTCAGATCCAACTGAGTGTGGAATAATCCCAACTGAAACCGCTCCAATCCATTCTACATTCTGGATCTCATCAAATAACTCCATACTATGCATGTTACTTTCATCTGCAAACACAACTATCCCATCTAATTTCTTCTCTCTAACAACTCTGTCACATTGCAAAAACACGTTACTAAATGAAAACTCAATTCTACTAATAACTACGGTACTGTCTAACTAAATGGATGCAAAATTTGAACTGAATTAATGCAAATTAAACGTGAAAAATAGAAAATGGGTATCAATCTCTAACATACCGTAGAGCGTGAAATCGCATTTGAGACTCCATTTTATGCCTGTCATCCCACAAAATTGGCATTCTCGCATTAAATCCAATGTGGGCAGTCTTGAGGCCAGATTTGGAAATTAGCGCAGCGGTTTCGTTAGTGGTTCCACCAGCTTCCACCACGATCCAGACAACATCATACGGCACATTCATCAAGGAGTGCATTACACCGGTGAGATGAAGCGTCTGGAATGTCCTTACATAAGTCGGCGTTATTGCAATTACAGTCCTAGGGCTCTTAAACCCGTATTGAACCCTTTGCTCTCGCTGAACCCTCTCGATTATCTGGTGTGCCTTCATCACCTCCGCAGGATCTGGATGGGGCCACGGCCGTATCAGTATCCCGTGTCTTCCCACCACCACTCTACTCCTACCGTCAACCGCAACCGCTGTACCATTCACTGCTGGAGGCGAAGTAGTGATGGATGATGGCAATCTTGTTTGGAGGGCCGTGTAGAGATTAATAGTGGCGGAAGGGGAGGCAGTGCAGCAAAAAAGAAAGAATACCAGACGGGAGAATCGGAACCCGAGGACTAGACTAATGAGACAGCAAAGACCATGAAGAGCTAGCCAAAAAATTGTCGCCGGCGACTTTATTGCACCATCCACAGAGGTGTCCAACGGCAAAGATGCACTTCGTAAACTGTTGCTCCGGCGAGCCTGCTGCTGCAACGCCGTCAGCTGCTTCATTTTTTCCCTCCCTCCGTCAACACAACTTCTTAGGAGAAAAAAAATTGTAGGCTTAATTGGGGGAGAGTGGCTTTGAAGAAATGGGGTGGTTGATTGAACTTGAATTTAATAGAAAAGATTTCTTTGAATTTAAGATTCAGTTGTTAACTTACTGGCAGCTTTTATTTCTATCTCTATTTCCATCTGGAATCAGCTTGTTTTCCATCAACGATCATGAGATCAAGTTCAAATAGAAAATTCAGGTGGGAAAGGAGTTAGTTTTAAGACATTGATGGATGGAATCTTGGTGGAGAAAATCTAGGCCAATTGATTACTGAAAAACAGGTAAAAATCGGGCGAGCAACATGATGAAAGGTAATCTTGGAATTACACAGGTGATTTGGTGCTGGGGGTAATAATTACTCCTAAAATGATGGTTATTTGAGGAAAGTGTGGGATTTATTAGGTTAATTGTCAATAATCAGCGGAGGCAATCAAACTCGAAAATGTACGAATGATTTAGACCGGATTGATATAGGGCATGTTTGGGCCGCATTTTTGTTGTATAATGCATTTTAAAATGGTAGATTGATGAAAAATATATGATTAAAAATAAAGGAATAAACCATATGTACAGAAAAAAATTTGCCAAAAGTTTTACACCCACTCGGACGTGTGGGCCCCACCGGAATAAAAAATGAAAAAATAAAAAATAAACCACCCACCCCCTACATTGTGAGTATCTNAGGTTAATTGTCAATAATCAGCGGAGGCAATCAAACTCGAAAATGTACGAATGATTTAGACCGGATTGATATAGGGCATGTTTGGGCCGCATTTTTGTTGTATAATGCATTTTAAAATGGTAGATTGATGAAAAATATATGATTAAAAATAAAGGAATAAACCATATGTACAGAAAAAAATTTGCCAAAAGTTTTACACCCACTCGGACGTGTGGGCCCCACCGGAATAAAAAATGAAAAAATAAAAATTAAACCACCCCCCCCCTACATTGTGAGTATCTGGTTTTGCTCTGTGAAAAAAAATTCCGTAAGCCAAGCATGGTTCAAAAATAAATGAAAAATTCTTGAGTTGCGTACAATATTATTTTATCGAAAAATGTATAATTGAAAAGAAAGAGAAAAAATGTATTTTAATAAAAAAAAAAATTAGGATGAAACAAGAGCTTAGTACCAGCTTTCAAATTTATTTTTTAAATTATATATTCTCCCAATAATTTTACACGTTCTATACATTTTAACTACACATTCTCTAAATATTTACTTTTCATATAACTCTACCTCAAACATGTTCTTAATCTGTCTTTTGAACAGATCTTGAATTGTCTATATAGATTTAATACAAATTAAATTGACTCATGTAGTATTGTACTAGGGCTTTTCATTTTCTTTTATTAAGAATTTGAAAAATAATAAAAAAAAGTTCGAGAATGTTTGTAGACCGACCCCTAAGAGCCCGGCACGACACATTCTATGTGTATTAACATGTTGGGACAAACAATGGTCAGAGTCCAATTTATTTAGGGTACGTTTGATTGTGAGTATGAAATTTGTATTGAAAGGAAATAAATTATATGCAATTGAATTGTCTATAACTTATTTGTATG
>CAIGRH010295760.1:0-26694 GCA_903798295.1 Fraxinus nigra | reverse complement strand
CGCCTCATAAAGAAAAAACGTCTCGGTACTTAGTTCCGCCTTTTTAAACCTTGGGTGTAACAGCTTTCTTTGTCAAGGAAGTCTTTGCTTTTTTCTAGTTTTCGCATGTCCCTTACTTTTTCTGGTGGATTCTGCTTTTGGATTTGGTAAATACGAGATGATGATTCAAATGACTTCTCTGCTTCTGCAAGAATTCAAGCAGCTGCTTTCTTTTGCTCAAGTTCACGCCGCCGTCTAAGCACTCCCTCGACCGCCTTCTTGGCTGCCTCTGCCATCGCTGCTTTCTTCAGTGCCTCCTTAGTAGCAGCTTTTATATCCTCAATCTCCTTCTCGGTAGCGTCCAACTTCTTAAGGGCCTCACTCTCACTCGTTTTCACAGCTTCTACCTGAGCCATAGCAGCTGCAATTTTCATTTCTGATAAATTTCCAGATTCTTCAACCTTACGGCTTAACGATTCAAACTCATCTCTTGATAGCGTGATCTTGGCACCTGGCTCTGAAGTTGAGGCACGTGCAGCATCAGTCTTCTCAGACTGCATCTTGATTTGATCGAGGGCTTTAGTCTCAGCTGCCTTAGCTTCTTCAGCTTCTTCCAGTGCAACTAATAGTTTCTTTTCTGCTGCTTCTAAATCCATTCGGATGGCTTCTGCTTCTCTTACAAGTTGTACTGCTTGCTGTTTCATTTCTTCAGCTTGATGTTTTGCATCTTCCATCTCCAACGATACCCGGTGGATGGAAGCAATCATTTCATCAGAAACTCCTCGTACTTTGGATTCTTTGGCAAGGGCTGCTTTGAGCTCGGCCTTGGCTTTCCGGAGCTTCACGTGCAGATGACCTGCAACAGATTCTGTTTCTGCTTCCTTCTCCTTCATTTCAGAATGCTCTTTTTTAACTTTATCCAATTCTAACTTAAGGGTCTCCACCAGGCTTCTCAGAGAGTTCCCTTCGTCTGCCACTTTCTGTAATGATTCTTTAGTACCATCCAAACCTGAAGTAACCTTCTTTACAGAATCAAGATCTGAAGCCCTAGCATTATCCATCTCTTTCCGTAACGCTTCGATTTCTGACATAGTTTGAGTTAGTTCTGCCTCCAATTTCATGGTGTGGTCAGAATTAATTTCTTTCTTCAAAGCAAGCAATTTGNCTTCTCCTTCATTTCAGAATGCTCTTTTTTAACTTTATCCAATTCTAACTTAAGGGTCTCCACCAGGCTTCTCAGAGAGTTCCCTTCGTCTGCCACTTTCTGTAATGATTCTTTAGTACCATCCAAACCTGAAGTAACCTTCTTTACAGAATCAAGATCTGAAGCCCTAGCATTATCCATCTCTTTCCGTAACGCTTCGATTTCTGACATAGTTTGAGTTAGTTCTGCCTCCAATTTCATGGTGTGGTCAGAATTAATTTCTTTCTTCAAAGCAAGCAATTTGTTTGCAGATTCTTCAAGTCTGGCTTTATAAGACTGCTTGTAGACATCCTTGTCAGCATAGATCTTTGATTCCTCTTCCCGAGCTTGTGAACTTGCAATCTTCACTTGCTGAATCGACTCCTGTACAGTTACTATTTCTTTTGATAGCTCATCGGCTCTCTCCATGTTTGCTTTAGTAGCATTCTTGGCTTCTGCTGCTTGCTTGGTGGCAGTATTTTTTGCTTCAAGAGACGCATCATATTCCTGATGAATTTTCCGCAGCTCCTGCTTTGCCACATCAAGTTCAGCGATTATGTCCTTGTACTGAACCTGTGCAGTTTCATGATCCATTTGCGAAAATCCATCCGTTTCTTTTGAATTGCTGTTGCCAGATTCTTCAAATTGCTTTGCTTGATACTTAGCTGCTTCTGTGGCCTTAACTGCTGAATCCTTCGATCCGTTGATAGTTTTAAGCTTCTGTGTAAGATCCTCAACAGCCCCTTTAGCTCTTTCGATCTCTACAAGAGCCTGCTCTTTAGTGGTTTCAGCATTTTTCAATTGTTCCTTCAACTTATTCAGCTCTTTCTCGGCCAAGTGAAGCTGAG
The DNA here is from genome assembly GCA_903798295.1 of Fraxinus nigra. Lineage (NCBI taxonomy): Eukaryota > Viridiplantae > Streptophyta > Magnoliopsida > Lamiales > Oleaceae > Fraxinus > Fraxinus nigra. The sequence continues at coordinate 24,684 of CAIGRH010295760.1, read as the reverse complement.
TCTCTTTTGCCCGCACTCTCTGAAAATGGAAAATATAAGTATTTTGGCAACAAATGACATAATTCCAAGTGTTTAATGGAAGTGGAATAAAAATATTTAACACTTTTACTCCGGAAAATCGAGAGCTTTCTGATCTCTCAGGACATGTTTGATACGTTGTACTAGAGAGGACTCAACTGTATAATAGCAAGATTTTACCTTCTTTTTCTTAGCTCTCTAGCGTCCTATCCCCTTTACCAAACATTCTATTAATGAAAATGGCTATCATCATTAGCAAAAATATTCGCAAAAAAAAATAAAGCGCTATGTGAATAGTTGTTAGAAAATTCTACGTGTAACACAGGCTGCAGACATGTCTTCTTTTCCCTCTAAACCTATGTTTGGATCATGTTTATAAATTATTTATAAATAATCAATGCCACTTTTTATCCACCCATTTCGAGGGATCCACAGTTCACAAATACAACCCACTCATCCACCACCCATTTCTATCTATTTATAATTTAAACCCTTTATACACACTTCCCAAACGTGCTTTAAATTACAATCTTAAAAGCATTTCTTAAATGAGAACAATCTTTCACCTATGTTAATAATTGTTCAATGGAGTCCAATTGAGTGGATTTATTGTGCAACTAATATTTTCTATGCATCAATAAAAATTAGCCAAAATCTACATTTATTAGTGTCAAAACAACACTAAACCTATAGCATTGCTTAATTTAAAGTAATCCTAGAGAGCTTGGAAAAACTTTCAGAAATTTAGCCTATGTTTGGCTCATGTTTATAAATTGTTTTATAAACACTCAAATCACTTTTTATCCACACATTTTGAGAACACTGTCCACTTGTCTGCAACACATTTTTATTTTATAATTTACACCATTATAAACATTTCCCTAATTTAATAAGTAAACTATAAGTCACAGAATGGTAATATTAATCAGAAACTTCTTGCATTAGTCCTAAGTGGTTAATCGTTAATGCTATACCCACCATTTTTTAAACTGCACAGGGATACTAGTCATCCCTTAGTGCATGTTCGGTATACATATTAGACAATACTCGATATTACAGTTTCTTTATCTTTCTAAATATGTTTGTGGTCTAATCCACCTTACTGAACAGAGGATAAAGATTAGAACATATAAATATCTAGAAGGAAACAGAAAAAAGATGTAGCATACTTCAGCAGAATGTGGTTTCAACTTTTTAATGGCAGGTTTTTCCCCTGAAAAGGTGCCTTCACCAAATAAAGTGACAGCATCTTTGACAGATTGAAATGGTGCACTAGTGTCAATCTCTCCAACCCTGACTTTAGTAGATCCTTTGGTTTTTTGATAGAGAAAACGGTGGTATTAAGAAGTGGTGTTCTTATCCCAACTCTCAACTGTCAAGACAGACAAAGGAAGGAAGGGTTAGAAAAATAATGACCATAAAAAGGATCGCTGCTCCAAAATAAACAAAGCACATAGTATCATATTAGGACCTTAAAGGATAAAGTTTGCTACCAAGGAAAGAAACTGACACACAGAAATATATACTATCAAGTTGGCAAACTAGAAATTCATAGTAAATTAAAAAATAAAACCAAGTTGTGCATGATTTCAAGAGAAGCTTCCATCAAGCCCGTGGATTATAACAGAATAAAAAAAAATGAAATGGCTGGGGAGGGGAGAGGAAAGGTTCCTTTTTTTCAGGGTTCTCCCAGGAATAGATCTAGTGGAAACGGGGTGAGGCCTATATAGATTAGAGCATGTGGCTACGACAATGGTGTCGCAAATACAACACTTAGCAGTCAAATCAATGATAATACAAGATTAAAATACGGTCCATTTTAAAAGTTCAACTAACAAGGGGTGTTGTGCAGTCTCAGCCTAAAAGAAATTCAGCTCGTGTCAGCATGTACTTCATCATCGTGTTGTCAATGTATAACAAGAAATTTTTCAGAGAGATGAAACATGCAAATCCACCATAGAGGTCTTTCCTAATTTTTCCCTTGAAAATATTTCATGTTGCCACACAATTTAGTTTCTCAAACAGATCCCTGAAAGTGCATTTGCCGAAACAAAGCAAAGACTGGAATGAAGAAATTATTCCTAATCCATTTTTATGATCCAGTATTATCCGGTTCTCATGCCTATTATTCCAGATGGTAGTAATTCTGACATTTAGTAAATTCTTCTATCATTGCAAAATCCTTTTACAAAAGCAAGTTAGATGCTTCCTTTCAGATGAAAGATGTGTGCTTGCCCTGAAATTGACTCTGGAAATAGATCTAACAGCCTAACTTGAAAAAAAAAAAAAATAAAAAAAAAAAAAAGATATTTTAAATCATAAAATTCACAAATGAAGATATTATATTACCATCTCGAATGTGACAAAAAAAATGGTTAGTGACATAAAAATTCTTCATGAAACATACAAAATTTTTCCTGTCCCTGTCTCTCTTGGAACATGTAAAAGTGCATAATACTCGTACCAAATCCCTTAAAACTAAAAAAATTGGTGAAAGATAAATAAAGGTGATCCATATGCAAACTTCATGGGGTAAGGCAAAAAGAAACCTCGCCCTTTCAGTTTTGGATACAGTATGCCATCACTTCTTGAGTGTGTATGCTTTGAAATACAGGCATACATCTAATTAGTCATAAATGAAACATAGCAGACAAACAAATATACAAGATTTCAAAAGCCACAAAATGCATAACTGACATATTATTCATTCATTCAGTTTACAATCAGAATCATATAAACCGACATGAAGAATTTCGTCTATTCAAATACAAGACATTTGATTGAGTAAATTCAAGACATTTCCATTTCTTCAACATTTAAATACAGAAGATGATTCTCAAGAAATACCGTTTCAATTGTCTCAAACCATAAAAGACAGGCAATGGTAAACTTGCACGAAGAAATAGCAATTGCCAGGAAAGTAATATTTTGTCGTCAACTAGGAAAGAGATTAAAATCATTAGGAGATTAAGCACAAAATTAATCCAATTGTTATATACTTATATTAGCTGTAACCACGTATAAAATGATTGAAGTGCACAACTCAATTATATATTGAGCCTATGGACCAAACTTTGCCTGAAAATTTATGCTTCTTCAAACTTCTTAATCATGAATTTCTCAAGCAAAATTAAATGCAGAAACCTGAAATCACATGAAACAAAATAATTACTCACTCAAAGGTGAAAGCAAAAAAAGTAAAATAATAATATTACAAGAATGAGCAGGAGGTAAAAACTATAATTACCCACTCAAAAACCCTAATCATACCAGAGATGGAACAAGGAGACAAAACACTACCATAAGCTCTAGAAATCATCAGAACTTTAAGCACCAAAAAGGGTTTTTCCCTCAGCAGTAAAAAAGCTCATGAACAGTGAAAATTTTGATCGGCTTCTCCAATTTTCAATGGTCTTCGAAAAGTCAGAAGAAACTTCTTATCAGAAGCTCAAACAAAAAACCACTAAGAAAAAGTGAAAAACCCCAAGGTTCTGCAAATCTAAAAGCCCAAGGAAATCACCTCACAGTATATGCAGCCAAAAGAACACAAAAATGATCAAAGATAAATTCTTTACTTTTCAAAAAACTCAGAAGATGACTGAAGAAAAAAATTTAAACAGTAGAGTTCGAAAATTTAAAGCTGTTCTTTTTTCTTGAATTATGTATAAAGGAGTATAGACAAATTTTTTGCTTATTAATATGAGCAAATCGGAGAGGAGAAAAGCAATGCTACGTCAACAGAAAGCTCCGGGTAGGTAGGCTGACTTTGGAGGTTAACAAAGAAAAGTTGATGCAGATATTCCAAAGGCTAAACAGGGATGGGTTTCTCAGTATTTTTGGGAAAACCAAAATTATTTTTCCATTTTCTTTAGGTCATTGGAATTTTGAATTCTGAAATTTCTTTTGAAACATTGCATTTTCCTTTAAAGATTGCTAATAATGTACCACAAATAGATGAGAAATATTTATTAATGTTAAATTTTGAGCATTGTGCAAGCGATCCATGACCTACCATTCATGTTGTTGTCTGACCCCACTCTTTTTTTTTTTTTTTGTGAATGAAGTAGAGACATTTGAAAATGAATTTTAAAACTACCATAACCCAACCCGTTCATGTTATGTTCATTTTGCAACAAAATCAACATTAATTTCAATCATATATTTATAACTATTACTCATTTATTATTCGAATTTCCTAAAATTCAATATTTTCCTCTTTAAAAATGAATTGTAATTGTGGCATTTACCATTGAGCCAACTTAGACCAACATGTCAGCGGATAGGCCCATCCATAAATTATTTATTTTAAAATAATGATAAATAGCATCTGAAAAATTAAGTAATAAGTTCAATTGAATTTATGTGATGCATTTAATGATACTTTGTGCCACTCAATTAGTTTTGTAACCACTCGCTAAATGGTATAACTCCTCATTTTATTATTTTTCTTAAATTTTTATAATAGACACCCTTCTACGGACAGGATTGGACGGGGCTAGTCCCTTGATCAAGGAATCCCAGCTTGTCAATCCTGCTCGACGAAGTGCAGACCATATTTAAATCCCAAACTCGATTGGTTGTCATTCCTATCCCTTGGGCCATAGCTAATCATAATGAAGATCGTCGTCGATTTGAAGTTTATTTTTTATTAAACAATATAACAATAACTTTATTTTTGTCCTTTCAGTAATGTATTTTTTGAGGCTGTTGTCGGCCAATGAATGTCCTAAGCATTGACGCCGTTTCACGACATCTATCATATAACAAAACAAATTGATTCTTACAAACTTCTATATACGGTAAAATTATGTCCGGCCATTTTTAAACCTCGTCGTTGAACACTTACAAACATAGCTACAAAGAAAGTCAAGTCTCTTCCTCCACTGGCGGCAGAGAGAGGAGAAGGTCCAGAAAGAGCTTGATACCAATGCTATTTCACGGTTGTGCCGTGAACACGACTGCAGTACCAGTAAACCCACCGTGGATGTTGATGATGATGATGGTTCCGGTGAAGCGTCAGCCGAAAAATGTCAGAATATCAAACAGCAAGCTGATCATTTAAAGTGTGGTAATCAGTAGCAAGTAATTTGTAATGTTTCTTTTGGGCTTTCAGAGATTGTATCACCTTTTTTCTTTAAAAAGTTGTAACACGAATCATATAACTGATTATGCTTTAAGGACTTGGTAAAGAATCAACTTCCCAAACTCTAGGGAAATGTACACAACAGGAAAAGAGACATAGCAGCCAAAAATGAAAAAGCAATAGCATCTGTACTTTTTTTATTAGATGCCAATATTTCCACAAGTACTAGAGATTTAGATTACCTGACAAATGCAATAATTCATTACTGTATTACTTGTAATATATTGTACAGGAGGCCATTAGACATGATAAATAATGAAAACAAGCTAGTTGATCTTTGCACAATACCGAAGAACCACGCCCCCTCCACAAAAGCAAGATACGAAACAAAAAACTGTGCGCACAAGGGCAACATACTCTTTTCATTGACCTGGAGCTGAGTTGCGAAATGAAAACAAAAAACCAACCCCAGTAGATTTGAGAAATCTGCACGCCAATTCAGATGAAGTCAATGATGATTCAGCAACTTTTGACAAGAGGAAACTCTGGGTGTCTCATGTTCATGTGTAGTTTTCTACCGGGTAATGCTTGCATGATCCCAATCCATAAGCTTTACCTAGAAAATAAATATAAATCACAACAAAGACAAATGAAATTTGCTTAATAGCATGTCTGTATTGCATAATACAACCAGTGTCAGGTTAATGATTAAACCATTTATATGCCCAATTGTTTTTCCTATAAACGTCGTATGTGAAAAATTCTCAATAGGAATAAACTTCCAGATAAAAGTTCAGTTTTCCCATCAATGGGGAAAATTAAGACGTTTATTTTGACGTGTCAAAGCTCAGGCTCAAGAGTAATCAAGGTCCAAGTAAATCCCAAGAAATTGACCTTCAAAACAAAGTAAGGAACTACTAACATGTACATGGCAATGCTGAAATAAGTTCCAGCAGAAATTACGCAAAGCCACATTGTCTCGATTTAATTCAACCGAAACCAAATCCTTCGCTAGCTTCATGGATTGCCAATAACAATCGTTCTTGAAGCTGTTCCTTTGAAGAATACTCTGGAAGGTCCAGTTGATTGAAGCTGAAAAATTGGAGATACGTGAATTAGCAGGCCAAGATTACAATGCAAGCAATTCTGCAAGTGAAAGACGCGAAAAAATACTCATTATCCTGGTACATGTAGAAACTTACCAGGTATGAGCTGATGGCAGCCGTTCAGGAGCTCCATATGCCTTGTGAATCTGAAATCTCTGGGGACCAGAAATGCCTTGCAGTGCCTTGAAACCTTCTAAAGGAACCTATGAAACCGAACCCCCAATTAATTGATGCTTAACAAATTTCCCAATCTACTGAGTCTTATTCTCTCCCCCACCCCATCACCCCACACACAATGGCTCATTCTTGTCGTCCCACCGTCCCATAAAAATAACAAACATGCAAGCAGAATGTGGCACGTTCATGCATACAAGTGCTTACTTGAAACCATGCGCGCACCCAGAAATTGTGAGTGGACAAAACCCAAATATAGAGATAATAATGCAATATAATATACTATAAAATCCCCCTAAACAAACAGAACAATTACACCTAAACCTATTCCCAACTTTTAAGGTGCAAAGAAGTGAACTTGTTTTACAAATTTCTAAATCCAAAACTACTTTTACTTCACTTCTAAGGTGCAACCTTCTTCTCTAGCAATCAACTTTTAGCAATCAGTTTTGAACTTCCAGATGACCAACGTTGAACATCTAAACTCAATGATAAGATCCATTTGCAAGAAGATGAAACAGTATATCAAGAAACCCCAAAAAAAAAAGTCCTTATTCGGACATGGGTTTCCTGATGCTCTTACTTTCACATAACACATATTGCCCTCTTGAAAAAGTTGCACAGAATGAGATCAGCTATTAGAGCGTTAGTCGTAGAAATATTGTTGCAGGAACATATAATGTCGATGAATGAAAATTTAGCAACATAAATTGGTCACTGACAAATCACCTTCGAGGTTCCAGTTACAAATTGCAGCAATCTTGCCATATCTTCCTTGTTAAATCCTTTAACAACCTCCCAAAACCACTGAACAACATTAGACGCTGCTGTGTAACCAGTATACTCAGCGTTGGACTTCAGATCATCCACTACAGTAACATCAATGTGATTAGGACACTTCAGGAAAACAATCAGTATCACTTGTACAATAAACAAATGTACAGGTATACGATCTTACAATCGATTTCTGGAAGTCCACTGATTAACAGTTCAAGTTCTTTATCATTAAAGATAGAAATAAGTTCCCGTGGCACTAATTCATTGAAACCCTCAAGAAAGGAATTAATTTGAGGCCTGATTGCATTAGTCAGAATATGATCAGCAACAAGGTCTACATATTCATGCTTTGTCTCTTCTGTGACTCTTATGTTTCTTCCTCCCGGTTTGAGCTCGTAATCAGTAACCTTTTCCCAAAAACATCAAAAGATCAGACATGATATGCATTCTTAGAGGAGACTCAAACGTTCAAATTGAAATTCAGATCCTAAAGGATGTATACCTCTGTTTTTTCATAAAGGATGTGTTTTTCTTCATCAGCATCCATGCTAAATGTCAGATCGGGTATCTCATTCACGTCATTCTGACACAAGAAAAGATAAATATCAGGAACTTGCATGTCAGAATTTTAAAATAAAAACAAAATTAGATTAGAATCTTAATGCCACTCACCTCCAACATCCATTTCAAATTTTTGTAGTAATCTGGATCAACAGCCTCTATATCATGATAAGTCACCTTAACGCCAAGGATGTGCTTGTAAAAGGAGCGGGTAAAATACACATCCAGCAGTTGCCCATCAAACAGTGCCTTGGCAACCTACATAAGGAATTGAATCACCAAAGTTCAGTAGCTTAGCACAACTATCAAAAGACGTACGAAGAAAAAATTCAAGCTAAAAAATAAGTCCTTGGAGGATTACCACTCGGCCTACAAATCTGAAATAAGAGAGATGCTCAGTTTGGTATACAGAATTAGGATTTGGTTGGAAAGTTGCATTGTTTCCAACAGTCGTAAAGAGCAAAGCTCCTTTGTCAAATATAACCCTTGACAGTACTTGATACCATTCCCTTGTCAAACCGCCAGCATCAATACCCTCTTCACCTTGAAAATGCACATTCAGTCGCCCCTTTAAATCTTCATTTGGTCGCATGCGAAGTTGGTTATATGAATCCTCCAAAACATAAGCCCGCCTAACACTGATCCTCAGTGGACCTGAGACGTGTTGATCATGCTGCTGCCGAATTCTGGAACGGAAATAAGCCTTTTTGTTATCAAAATCAATCAATCGTGGAGCTTTCAGCATCATAGAGAGCGATTTTTCTAACAAGCCAGGATTCTGCCTCACAAAAGCATTAAGAAGGCGTCGGTGCTTCTCAGCAAACCTTGCAAACGTGACAGAACCATCAAACCTTCTGTAAGAATCCGCACCAGATTTTATATACAGTGAAACTGAAGTCCCAGAAGACTCTTTAACCTCTCTTGCTGTCACACTGGAATGATCTTGATGTACTGTTTGATTGTTTGCCTGTAGTTTCTCGCAGAGAACAAAGAAACCCTCGATAAAAGGAAGGAGCCTCTGAGTTCCTGGAGGAAGGGGAGAAGAAGATGAAGAACCCTGTATCTGCTCCCCAATGTTAATATTTGAAACTGAAGAGCGAGAGCTCTGAGTCAGCTCTGTCTCCATTGTACTAATACATTCACTTAGTTCTTTCCACAATGGCTCCAAAGCAACATTCAACTTCCACAGGATGGCATGTTCTTCCCGTTCCTCATCATCCCCTTCATTCTTATTACTGTCAGTGCCAGTTGAAGTGAGTGAACTGAGTGTCTGCAAAACACGAAGAACTGCAGCCCCAGCCATAGATCCGGCACTCAAGCCTAGCATGTGTGTATCCCTAAGCGTTACAAGCTCATCAACAGCTGAGCTGCTCAACTTTTGGGCTAAATCTGAAAGCTCCGAAATGAAAAATTTGCGGTGAGGGGCAGCAACAGCAGCCAACTTCCTTAGTACCTCGCCAGCAAGCATGTAAACTTTGTCGGAAAGCCTGAAGAATGAACAGTAAGAATTAGGTAATTTTTCATTAATTCTATAGAGAAAAAAAAAACTGAATATGCAGAATTAGAGCAATATATCATTCAGTGGCAGATTATAATAATAAACACGTGAAACAAAAAAGTCAACAGCATAAAGAAGTAAAATTAGATAAGACCAGTACCCCTCATGGCCAAGAAGACTGCAAAGATTATGCAAATCAGATTGCGGCAGCAGTAAGAAGATATCACCAGTCTTCAAGTTTCTCTGACCATCTGACGTGGTTTTTGAAGTGCCAGAACTTTTGTCAAGTCGATTAATCTCTGTTTCGGATAAATGAGGATCTTTCTGTACATCAGTTGCAATTTCATTGGAGGGAGGATTCTCATTCGGAGCTTCTGTTTCTTCAGAATGAGACTGCATATCTAACTTGGATGCCGCTGCATATACAACCACTTGAAGCAGACCCATGACCTGCACCGAGTTCTTGTAGAATGAGATAAAACGATACAGCTGAGCAGAAATTATTTAAATGGTAATTTCCCTGTATCAGGACGTATACCTGCTCAAGGTGTGCAATACTGCGCAAGAAAAGTGGTTGACTCAAGAGTCTAAGAAACAGCATCAATGGCACATTCCCCTCTTGAGTGCTTGCAGAAGAGTTCAGACGATCTTCTTCTATGATTTTTCCCTTACCTTTATCATTGTTGAATTCCGAACTGTTTATATTTGCAGACTCAGAAACAACAGAGTGGTCGAAGTAGAACAAAATGCTAGCAACAGCAGAATGATTAGTAGCCAGATACGCAAGAATCTCGAGTACCCGCCGCAACACCAGTGGAGGAAGACCTGAGATAGAATAAAACCATCACTGAAAAACCAATACCCAATCAAAAAAAGAATATTATGCATCATCGGGGAATAAAATAGAAGCATACCACCACACAATTGAGATCGACTATAAACAACATCTGACTGACATCCATAAAGCCTCTGAAAATTAAATGCTGTCAAACCGCCAACTATTCCTGCAGCCTCTGGCTTTATCATACCAAGCAGAAGATGAACCAGAAGTGCTCTTGTATCCCCGTGTGCACACAAATTCAACAGGAGTCTCTGCAATAGACCTTTACCCAGAGGCTAAAAGCAGAAAAAAGATAAGCACCTCAGTTCCAACTCACAATCCCCAATACATCAATTTTTTACTTAAAAGATCTCCCTCTAAATGAGTTCCATCTATATACATAACTGTATGTATATATCATAAAATAAAATACTATAATTTTTATAGAATAATTCTTTATATTCAATACTTCAAAATACTTTTTCTTTTAACAATTTATTATCTTTCTCAACGAATTCTATTTGCTTAAACTTTTCCTTTCAGCACATAGAGCTTTGAAGATTCCATTTTGCCATTTGTGATATTAATCTAAAACATCTTGTGATAGTCGTTTTGATACCCTCTTAACCAGTTTTTAAGATGTTCCATTCTTATCCCTTGATTTAGAATCAATTATTCCTTATCTTCAAAAAGAATCCTTTTCAAGCTGAGGATTAAAAAGATAATCCTTTATGATAAGTCTGCCTAAGGACCTCTGTGAAGGTTTAGGAATGGGCTGCTCGCGTTACATGGTCAACAAACTCACACTAATTGGGGACTTGTTGCAAGAAAATTCAGAACACAGAAGTACAGATCTAAATTTGTATTTACCCATCCATGATTAAATGCTCCTATTTTCTTTCTGGTATATCCACAAATAGTCTCATTGTACAGGTTTCTTATGACAGTACACTGACTTGGATGACCAGTTTTTCTTTGGCATTTGTTTAGAGGGTGACAATGAAAAATTAAAAAATCATCCACCTTTGCAACTCTCACCAAAAACCCGTGTCAGTTTAAAAGAAAGGATTCAATTTAAATACGTGATGACTTAAGTTTCTGATAATTTGTAGGATGCATGCTTGTGAAAAACAAGATAATTAAGAATAAATATTTAAGGGATCTGTTAAACAGAAATTCCCTTTGCCAAGCATTGTAGTTACCCAGTATGCTATCTATAGGATCCTTTCAAAGGATAAAACTACCTGTGCTAAGCGTAGAAGCCGGATTAATCCTTTCAACCCATTAGCATCCAAAAATGGTTCTCCTTCAAGTTCCTTCAACTTCAAGTTCTCTGCCAGAGCTGATGCCCTCCTGCTGATGGAAACTCCAACACCCCTGTCCATCACTGTCTGCCTATCAAATCCCAAACCATTTCTCCGACTAGTAAGCCTATGGCTACCTCCAAACAAGCTGTGAGCATGATAATGACTCATTGCTCTGTCCCTAAGCATCTGTGCTTCTGCAAGCAGTGGAGATGGCAATGCTGATAACACTGCCTCTGAAGACGTCAAGAGCACCTAACAGAAGCAAATAAAGTAAGTATACCAGGGAATAATTATGAAGTGCAGAGTTCAAAACACAAACCTCTTCACGTAGATCAGCAGGAAAAGTGGCAATAATTGATGCATTATCCATGTCAACTGGCTGTCCTTCTGATTGATGCACAATCCTTTGAGCACGTTGTTGGGCAAGAACTTCAGCTTGGATATCAGGAGGAAGGGCTGCCAAAAACTCTGGATCAATATCTTCAACTGCAGGTGGTGTGAATGTAGGAGCTGGAGCAGACTGAGCTTGCTGCGAAGCAAGAACCTCTGCACGAAGATCTTCTGGAAGTGCCTCCAAAAATGTTGGATCTATACCATTTGCATTAGGAGCCTCATTATTCAAACTACTTTCATCTGTCTGACCTGCATCTTGGACGAGGTTGTCCTGCTGTAATGACGGCTCCTCTAGATTGAACTCAGACATAGGTAATTGTTGGTCAGTCTGATCTCTTTCCGCGTCAGCACTATTCATATCGACGTCGGTACTTTCTGGAACCGAAGAAGCAAGATGAACACCAGGATCTGACATCTCTGATCCAGAAATCATTAATGCATCGCAACTAGACTGATTATCTAGTTCTGAGGATCTAGTATAACCATCGTCTTGATTTGGTACATTATGAGGATTCACAAGTACATCAACACTCCTACCACAGAGCACTTCAGGCTGAGCAACCAAACCATGTGATGTCTCCAACTGCTCGCTGACATTGGCATTTCCATTCCCAACTTCCATGCTAGCATGACCATTCAGATTGGACATAGGTTCAATCCCTTGTGCAAATTCACCCGCATGTTCAGAAGCAACCTCTGGATTGATCTCTTCCCGAGAGAGCTGCCTTACATCTAGTTGATTAACTTGATTACCATTATCATGACTATCACTATTCTGTTGAGTACCAGTGTCGTCACCCCCTAGGGCCGGGAAATCTTCTTGCAGTCTCTCTGATAATCCTGGGTTATGTGACTGCTCTTCAGCAGGATTTTCAGTGGGAGCATCATTTGTTAATTGAACGATGAATTGTTCTTCGACTGCCTGAGCAATAACAGCAGCTTGACCACCAGCTTGGGGTTGGCCATCATCACTCCACCGGCCATCACCTGGCCCCCTTCGACCAGAAACCCGCAGTGACTCTAAACCAACAGAGAAATCAGCCAGTGGCGGTGGTGCTGCACCACCCAGCCGATCACCAAATATTCGAGATGCGGCATTATCATAAGGAAGAACAGGAGTATCGAACATGTAGAAATGGGAAACATCGAGGTTACCCGATAGGGCCTCTGAATTCCTGGATGAATTCCCACCAGACGACCACATTGAACCTAAATCACCAGAATGTGATGGCCTCAAGAGGAGAGGATGTTGAAGAGCATTCCCTTCTGTAACTGGTCGCTCATAGGAAGTTCTATTAGTCTGGCGTCGACGCTCAAAGCCAAAAGACCTTCGAATGCCAAAGAAGTCGTCAACATTCACCCCTTCAAAGGGTTCAGCTGAAACATCAATTAGCCCTCCCACAGATCCAGGTTGTCCAAGTACCTGCAAATGATCTAAACCGTCAAGGGCTTCTCTCCACCGTACCTCAATAACACGATTTTCATGGAAATCGTCATCATCTTCATCAACCATGTCATCATTATATTCATCTCCCAAGGCGGCATCATCATGGTCCTCCACGTCAGTATCGGCCAGAGACATTAGAGCAGTGCCATCTTCAGCTATATCTTCATCTTCATCCTCCCCATCATCATCGTCGTCATCTTCCTCACCATCATCACCCATGTCATCATCTTCATCATTCATATCTTCTTCTACTCTATTATCCACATGAAAATCCATCTCAATTTGTTCTCTGTTGGATAAAGCGCCACTGTCTTCCATCTCGTCGCGCATGTAATCCATCCCAATATCCACAGGTGGATCAGTAACAGGAGCCTCCTCAATCCTCATTTCTTGCTCCATGCACTGGGTTGGATTTGCATGATGATCACTTTCATTCTGAGAGTCATCCAATGGATGCGCTTCTGAACCAGTATTATCAGCGACCACCTGTTCACCGCTCCTGTTCTCACTACATCGTAATTCCTGAGAAACTGAAGTGTCAGCAGTCGGAGCGTCAGACCTTCCACTTGGACCTGTTAATTTTTTCTTATTCTGTGTATCAGATTTGAAAATTTGCTCACTAGCATTGGCCGCCCTTGTCAAACTTTCCAAAGCTTTAAGTATGAGATTCACAATTTTTGGTGCATCAGGATGGTCCAAATCAATTACCTGAAGAATACCTGATAGGCACTGCACCATTCCTCCATCTATCATGCTTTTTGCTATGTCAGGAGAACAACCTGAACCAGGTGAGTTGCCAGAAGAAAAATTCTTGGATAAAATGGAATATACCAAATCAACAAAAGCAAGGACCTTTTTATCTGGTAACAGAATCGTATTTGATGAATTACTTTTGGCATTTGAAAATAAAGATAAGGCTTTCACAAGTTCATTAACCACCCTTCTCCTTCCTTCACTTGAGCGCCCAGCCAAGACTACCAGAAACCAGGAAGCTTTTTCATATAGCTTGTCTCTCCAATCATCAGGGCCAGCAGATTTATCTACCGAAAGGGGAATAAGACAGTGTAATACGTGATGAACAATTCCCCCATGTCCCGAGCAGTCTAAATGACTAGACCCACGGAGTTGACACATTTCCAGATCTCGTCTTAGGATAACCCCGACTGCATGAACATACATCAGAAGAATATCACTCAATAACTTGAGAACAAAAGTCACCTTAGCTAGGGCTGCTGATTTTTCCGATATACTGTCTGAACCCATCGGTATTGTATCATCAACCTTTGATTTACCCTTCATTTTGGTAGTAGGTTCATCTACAACCATGGCACTTGGATAACCTGTACAACCTTCCTCTACTTTGGATGTAGGAAATGTCGATACAATTTCAAGAAGGTAATCAATCACCTGAGTAAGATTCATTGAAACCTTTTTGTGGCCTTTGGAATACTTGATGGACCCATCATGTGTCTTACTTTCAGAAATCCTAACACATTCATTGGTAGCTACTGATGCTTCAACACCAGATGCTTTTGATTTTTCTTTCTCCTTCTCTTTATCTTTTGATAACACAACAATATGTCTTCCTCCTGATGACTCCAACTGACAAACAGAAGCTACTGCTTTCATGAAGACCTCTGGATCTCTAGATATAACAGGCGCCATTGATGTCAAAAACGTTCTCACAGAAATACGACCAGAATGACGGTTTCCACTCAGAGTTTGTCGTATCTCCAATTCCATGGCTGATTGCAATGTCTGGGGGTCTTCAAGAAGATGCCGAACAATAGCCGACGCCAAGGTGTCATATCCAGGAAAGAAGCAACTTCTTGGAATACCAAAAAGGTAAGTCATGCCGCCACTTTCAAGGAATTGCACAGCCAGAGCATGTGATTTTGTCAATCGAGCACATATCTGAAGAACAGCCTGCATAGCCATAGGTGGTACATGCCTTTTTATCAAGTCACACACAATTGACATTACCTTACGACTCTCCTCCATCGTCAACTGACCAGTCGATTTTCCAAGTATGTTCTCAAAAGCAGGGACTGATTCTTTATCAACGGCGACTGGAGTTAAACTTTTCTCTGTTACTGGTTCAGATGAAGTATGATTTTCAGATGAGCCATGTATAGAACTACCTATTGTTCCAACATTACTGTCAACAGAAATTATAGGCCTGGGCTGCACCAAATTATCCAAGATAAGAAGTAATGCACTGATGCATTTAGGGAAGAGGGTATCAATTGAAGTCTCAGTTTTAGCCATAAAATTCATCAAGATATCAATTGCAATCGAGACAACCCCATTTTGTGCAGCAATTTCCGAAGCACTTCCATCTTCTGAAAGAAGCAATGCTAAAGTATGCGAGATCATACACAATACACTGTCATCCTTAGAAAACTCAAGGAGGCAAAGTTTTAGCTGCTGAACAAGAAAAGAAATTACTTTTGCACGATCCTCGCCTTTGTTCCGGCTGCATAGAGTCACAAGCAGATCTGTCAGCGTGAAAGCCATTGAATCACTACTTCGAAACAACTTCATTGCCACTGCAAGTATGTCATCAACAGGAGGAGCCTTTGTTTGTCCCTCTTGTGTCAAGACCTCCAATGATTTTAAAGCACCATCAACTTTAGGTGTTTCTGATGAGCTTCCAAGGGACAAAGCAAGTGCACGAGCCAACTCATCATCATCCTGTACCGGATCTTCCGCATGATTAAATAACCATTCCATCGCCATCTCAACACTATTTGTTTCCACGCGTCTCAGTGCCTCTTCCGCTCTAGCTCTAGAAAAACCCATCTCAACAATGGTGGTGATAGTAGCTTCATCAGGAGGATGGGGCATGAGACGTTGGTTTCCATTCCCAGATAATGCATTGCGATTTCGTTTCATGTCACTAACACCACTGTACACATGAGTAAAAAGTGTAATGATGGAAGTGATAAAACCTGGGTTACAATTGGGAAACATGTGGTGATTCCAAACTGGAAGTATCACATCCAGAACTTGTGCCTGCAGCATGCGGATGAATGCTTCTGGGTCTCTTGGAACAGGAAATAACCCAATAGACAAACCAACTGCAACAGGCTGAACAAGAAGCTGAGCCTGCAACGCCGAGGTTGAGGACAGAAGTAACCCAGAATTAATAAAATACTCAAGTTCGCGACAATAACTCTGTAATGTATCAAGTAGCCATGAACTGTGAGACAGCTTGGCCCAGTCACCACTCTTTTCCTGATCAGCACCTGGAGAGGATATAGAACAAGGAAGGGTCCATAACAACTGACTTGTAGCCTCAAATGTGGTAAGGAGCTCTTTAAAGGTTCCATGGACATAGAAGTTATTAATCATTGCATTGTAGCAAGTACGTCTTCTACTATCAAATGTAAGAGCCGCCATGTCATCCACAACCTTCCCGAGATATCGACACTTGACTGAAAGTGATATCTCAAGTCCAGCAGAGTTAGGATATCCAGGGAAACCCAGAGCTTCAAGAAAAACCTTTGCCAGGGCAGTCGCAATGCTCTTTGAAGCTGAACTCAAGGATCCAGTTTCAGTTCTTCGACGATTTGGTGAAGTAAAACCTTTGACAAGAGCGGTGAAGAAAGAACGCAGTGTAGAAGCAAGTTTATTAAAGATGTCTAAAACCAGCACATCAGGACTTTTCTTCTTGAAATTCTGAGGAGGAGTCTCTGCATTATTTGCTGAAGCTTCAGAATCAATGTGGAAAGCTTCCAAATGCCTGCCAGCCCTTCCACCCCGAAGACGTGCCAAACTATGTCGATTGCGACGACTGAAACCATCACTCGAACGAACCACTGATAGAAACTCACGTTCCACTCCCCATTGCGAGAGAGAATTATTCCTGATTGAAACAGGATTCATGTATCTAACGGAGGGAATATTAACAGAGTCATCACTCTCCCTTTCAGACACATTAGATACACCTGTATCCGCACTTCCAGGCTCTGCTTCAACATTCTGCTTCTCATCCACCTTCGAATCAAAGCACAAAGAAATTTGCCACAGAATTTCCCTGTAAGCCCTCCCTAGATCCTTCAATACATCAGAATCTGCAGAACCCAATTCAGAGACGACCGTAGTGGTCCCTTTCAACAAAGAATTGGAAAGAGAGAGTATGCCTTCCAAACTAGAGAGGCACCTTAAGACCTTCATTCTCTTGGAAACTTCCACCTGAGCTAGCTGGGACCCTCCAATGGAAGTCAAGAGTTCATTTATTGACTTCGAATGTTCTCTCAGGAAGGCACAAACTGCCTGAGCAAGCGAAGCAGAATGCTGAGGAGAGAAGTTCTTAAATGCAACAGATATACTTTGACCAAGAGCAACTGAAAGAGGCATAAGAGGCAAAGTGAACAACTGGAGAACACATTCAACTCCCTTCTTCTCCACAAAAATTCGGCATGTATCCGAGTTCTGAAGAATTGTTTCAAGTAGACGAGCAACATTGCTTATACAATCAGGTAAAAAAGATTCCACATTCGATAGCGAGGCATCAGAAGATGATTCAAGTGACTGCTCACAACTTTCAGCCCTGCATGAATCTCTGTCATCTGAAGAAACAATATCTCTATTCTCAGCTTCAGTTTCCATGGGAACAGGTTGAGAGCAGCTTGGATGATCTGTGGACAGAGATGTAGATTCAAGAGATGTAGATTCAAGTCCAGATCCAATTTTTGCAATACTGTTCAGTACTTCAATCAGCATATCAACTCCTGGTTCCCGTAATGATGAAGCATGACGCATTAGTTCATCCAGACCACTGGACAAGGAACCCGGAGTATCACCAGTAAGGGCACGCAAGTATGTTTTGGAAGTAAAAACTTTCACAAAGCACCTCAAAGCATTGTGATCTTTCACAGCTTGAAGCCCATTGTTGTTCAAACACAAGGCATCAAGACACTGTGGTATGCAAGCAATAGCTTCAGCGGAACAAAGAACACCATCCATTATAGCATCCATAAACGCAGAAGGAATACCAGCTGCTTCTAAGACAGAAAAGCAGGTAGGATCTTTGTGAATGAGATCACTCATAACAGTTGCTGCAAGTGAAAATACCCCACCACCAAAATCTTTGGCTCTTTTAAAAATTATACACAAGCAATGGGGCAACAAGCTTTCTTCGGAACCATAAATACGAGCAGTGGTTCCAGGAGCATAGGTTCCCAAAGATATAGCACGAAGTAAGGCTTTCATCAATGATCGGCGATGATATGCAACCAGGGCTTCTGAATACAGAGGCTGCAAACTATCTAGCTCAGGAGAAGTATCTGTAACTACTTGAGAACCAGTACACTCCAAACTGTCTAGGTCAACAGAAGTACTCTGAGGATTTGAAGCATTGTCAACATGAGACACTTCTACCTTTAAGCGTGATATTGTATCATCTAAACCTCCCAAGTCTCTGAAAAGCGCAGCGGCTGGATTACTATAATCCATAAATGCTTCAAGAACATGTACAGCCGAGCTAACCAAATGCAAGTGCTGTGGATCAGTATCTTTGAGTAGAGGAAGAAGAGTTGGTATAAATCCTGCTTCACGCATAGCTGAGCAACCAGATGAAGACGACACCAAAACAGTAACAAGTGATAACAGAGCCTCGGCAAAAACAACAGACCACTTCGATGAATTACTAACAACTGAATCAATAACTTTTTGCATGAGGCTGGATAGAATACCACGGTGCCCTCCAGATGTTACAGCAGTCAATACAGTAGGCTGGCGTGACCTATCTTGACAAAGGGTAACCAAGGAAAGAAGACTCAAAATTCGAATTTTTTCAGGAACTGTGTCTTCATAGCTCAACAAGGCAACCAATTCATTGACGAACTCTGGCTCGGTGTTGAAAAAAGCAACCAGGTCATCAGTGTCACCGCAAGCTTGAACAAGAACTATAAAGGCATACAGGCGGATGCATGTGTACTGTTGCCGTGAAGCAAGGGAGCTAAATCCCCTAGCAAATCGCAATCTTGTCAAAAGAGAAAATCTCAAACTTTGAGGAACTTTATATTCTACAACTAAATTATTCAAAAGTTCGAGATCAGACTCTAGTCTGGTGTTAACGTCAGGCAAATGAATGATTTGTAAGCCTTTGGTGGGATGTTCTGTTGAAATAGTGTCACTTGAAGATTCATCCACTGCATAAAACTCAAAATGCAGAGTGCAAGCCAACTGGTACGCAACTGGGTCAATTCCATTTGGTATCACACAAGAAATTAATCCAAGACCTTCTTCTTTTCCTCCCCAACCCTGTGCAAAAGCAAGTAATCTTGAATTTAGAAATGCGTCTCTTATAATGTACTTTCCAATGGTCTTCTTCAAAAAAGCAGCCAAAGTCTGCAGGCATGCCCCGACAACATCCACATCAGTTGAAGCAAGCAGAGACGATAAGTGATGCTGCATTCATATGAAAAGATTGGATAAGTAACATGTAAGTAAAATGAAACATATTGAACAAAAAATGAGGAAGTGATGGCATTCATGTGACCTCCAATGATTCAAAGCAACAGAAAGCACACGCACAAATTCACAACACTAAAGCCAAAAGTTGCAATTAAAATCATTTACTCATCAGTTGTTCTTACTTCCTGTTTTCACTTTTCTTGGTGTCCATTGCCCTACCACCAACACCACCAGTCACCCAACTTCCAGCACCACAACAGCATGGCAATACCTTACCCAACACTACCAGAAGTTCTATACACACAAACTATTTATACGCTACCACCTAAGGTATCATGGTCATCTTTACATTTCCAGGTCATGCAAGAATACTTTGCTTTCAGATATGTGGACAATAATTGCCCAAAGACTGACAAAAGAAGGAACAATACCAATTGACATCAAAAGTATATCAGTTTTCTTTACAAGAAATCTGATGCCTTGAACAAAAGCTGAGATTGAGATAAAGACTAAGTACCTCATATGAGCTGTAGAAGTGCTTATTGCTGCAGTTCTCTAATATTATTCTAATGACGCGGAGAATCTGAAGAACAGAATCCTTCGGGAAGGGAGGATCAGATTCCAAAAGGTTGTCCTCAAGTTGCAAATCTTTCCTTGATTTTATGTATTTCTCAAAGAAGGTATCAAAGTGATTAAATAAATCAACCCAATGATGGAAATCTCCCTGCATCCATAGGAAATCAATATCAATCAAAGCATATGAAATAATTAAAGAGTTAGGCAGAGTTTATAAATGCACCTTGTCAAACTCCCAAACAAAAGTTTTCAAGGGTTCTTCTATATTTTCAAGTGGGGTAGCCGTAACACTGCTGATGAAGGATTTAATCTTTGGAGGCTGCAAAAAGTACGGAAAAAAGATCTATTATCTCCAAATGTCGAGGATTTTGATTCTGATAGCATAGCCACAACATGAAAACAAGTAAAGAGAAGAAACAATGGCAATGAAAGATAATAAGATTTTATCAACAATGCCAGGACAGGATTTGTATAAACTGGGGAAATATTCTACAATCTAAAATAATCAAGTGCAAATATCCAATTAGTTTCTTTCTTTAAAAAGCACTAAGTGTCTAGCTAAGTTTTATGGCTTATAAACACAGTTTCCACCAACTTTTCTCCGTCCATAATTAATATTCAAAAAGTCATAATCGGGTTCTGAGGCTTTTTCCTACGTGAGGCAGGCCATAAGCCTCACGGCATACCAAAAAATATGTCAAAGAACTAAAAAAAAAGTACAAAAGAACCACGCAACAAAGCGTCCCCTTGGTTTAAATAAAGCTATGCAACAGAATAGATGAGTAGATGACAAACTAAGACCCAACAATTATTCACAAAATTAGTTTGGACTTGATGTTTTTCTAATAAATTTATGGATGCATGGTAAAGAATAAAAAATCGAGTCTCACAAAACTGAAGACAGAGGAAAAGGGTAAAAAACCTGGTAATGCCCCGTGGTGAAGACGCGGATGAAAGGAAAAAAAAAAGTTTACTAAGCCTCTGTTTGAGCCACATTAAAATTCTCATTCTCATTTTTCTACTCATTTTCAACCACACATTCTTCAATAAAATCATATTTTCCATCACATCAATAATTTTTCCTTCTTTTTCAACCACACATTCTCCACCACTCTANGGATGCATGGTAAAGAATAAAAAATCGAGTCTCACAAAACTGAAGACAGAGGAAAAGGGTAAAAAACCTGGTAATGCCCCGTGGTGAAGACGCGGATGAAAGGAAAAAAAAAAGTTTACTAAGCCTCTGTTTGAGCCACATTAAAATTCTCATTCTCATTCTTCTACTCATTTTCAATCATACAATCTTCAATAAAATAATATTTTTCATCACATCAATAACTTTTCCTTCTTTTTCAACCACATATTCCATCAATCTATTATTCCAAAATACATTCTTCCAAAATAATGTGGCTCAAACACACTCTAAATACATAGATGGAAGGAGAAAAATTGAAATGAACGAAAATGGGGAAAGAAGAGAAGAACAAAAAATTAAAATTAAAAGCACAGAGAATCAGCTACAGAGTCGCTATAGATACTGCAAGTGTTGCTGAAATTTTTGCAGGGGAAAGTCTCTGTCTATGTTTTGGTAGTTGTGCAGCTGTGGAGCAGTAAGAATTGTAATAGAAGAGTTTTTCTTTGGTCTGTCTTGGGTAGTGAACTTCATTATAATACTATTACTATTATTTTTGTTGCAGTAAGAGTAACTAAAGAAAATTCAACTTCAGTGGGCTACGGGCCCACTTCCAAAGAAATATTTAAATCTGAAAAATTAGAAGCACAACTGTTTTATGAAAGCCTAGGGGCTCTCCTATCATGCAGTGATTTAGGGAGGTCTGATTTTTAGAAATAGTTTAAGACTTAAGGTGCTAAAGAACAGTTCCTGGAAAAAAAAAATGAGAGAAACAGGAAGAAATGAAATATATGGATCAAACCTAAATTCCAAAGACTCCTTCACACAGCTCGAAATCTCTTAAAATTGCCATGAAAGCAATACCTTCCCTGAATCGAAAGAGGTTAGACCTCCTATCTTTTCCAATTCCATTAGCCATATGTCTCCTAACTGTAACTAAACGAATTATAACCTACAATGAATTGCTAAAACAGTGTCTTGATGCAACCTGAGTCTATTTAGCGAAGTCCTACAAATTAGACAACAGCTCAAATTCAGAAATATCCCTGGATTTATAATATTAATAAAACATGTTTAGAAGCTCAACAAAAAAAAGTCTGAATCATGGCTCAATTGTCCGTAAAATATCTTTAAAAAAGCTTGTATTTTTCTCGAAAAATAGTCTATCTTCTTCTTCTCATCTTTTGATCCATTCAAGACAACATGAACTAGATTTCTGAACTCACGAGATGATTCATGCTGCGCAAACACTTGCCTCTTGACATGACAACAAGCACGCCATAAAATACAAGGAAAAGTATTAAACTTGCTGAAGCAGATCAAAATATGTGGATAAGTTGATAGTACTTGTGGGTGCCATGAAATGTGTGGATAATAAATGGTTTTACCAATTATAAATAGTTTATAAACATTAATCAAACAAAGGCTAAGAAGAGACAAACTGCCAATACATGATCAGCAGCCAAATCCCATCACAAACAAGAAGCCTTTCACCCTCTCCATCAGAAATAACAATTATCCTCTTTACCAGAAGTGGGTACGGAAAACTTTAAAGCTCAACTATCAGATGACATGAAATTGACACGTGTAAAACAGCAAAGAAATCAATGTTAACCCTAAAATATAAAAAACCTAAAAATACCTCATATTAGAATTGAGAGAGAAAAGGATCTTAACAAAAAAAAAAAAAAGTCAAATGTCAACAAAATATTTTCCAAAAACCCAACTAATGGTAATTCGCGATCACTCAAAACCAAGACAAACACTTTGATGACAAAACTTCATAAAGAAATAACAAATAAATTAACCCAATAAAATTTCCCACTTCTTAACAATTAAAATCCCCATTAATAAACAATCGGAACATAAAAAAATATTCCACTGACCACTTCAAGTGCCCTCCTGCGCTTCAACTTCATTCCTGAAAATCAACCAGATGAAAACATTTCCCGTACCAAATAAAAAATAAATAAATCGACCGATTCAAAATCCGATCGAAATCGATACCAACTGAAGTAGGAGATGTCAAGGATTTCAAGAAAAAAAATGGAGGAGAATTGTACGGTGGAGAATTACGAAATTGGAAAAGCGATTAAGTCTTTGAACGGGACAGAAGGTTTGATGTATGGATTAAAAATATAGATATACAAGATATGAAAGATCTGAATTTCTAGGGTTTCCTCAGGAGGTTTTTGGTATGCGATAGGTGATCGCGTATGGAGGATAGAGATATAGAGAAGAAAATACTTGGAGTAGGGGACTTCTGTGTATATATATCGGTTGTATAGGGAACCTGGAAAAGAGAGAAAAATAGATAAACAGTGGCAATGGAAATAAAAATTAGAGCATGTTTGGTACGGCTTAAAATCCAATTAAAATTAAAAATATGGTCGTTATTGGGTTCCGCCCGTTTAATAAAAGTCAACAATAATGGTTATATTTTCAATTTTAATCTGATTTTAATCTCTACCAAACACCCTCTTCGTAAAAAGTTGAGCCTTTTATTCCAATTTTTTTTTTCAAAATATATTTTTCTCTTTTTTTTCAACCACACATTTTTCAATAAAACAATATTACAAGCAATTCAAAAAAATCTTTATTTTAACTACATATTTTTCATCAATCTACTATTCCAAAAGAAATGTTCATTGAACGGGGTGGAGTGACAAGTCATGCGTGTGTTCTTTTTCAAACCGTCCAATCATACATTGAAATGCATTCAACCGTTTTTTAATTTGTCATTGAGTTTGTCTGTGTAGCAAAACTCATTTCAAAATGTATTATACACAAAAAATGGGACTCAAACGGTGTTGGCTGTTTTTTTATGTAATTTGAACATTTTTATAATAGATTTTGTAAAAATTTATTTTTTGAAATTTTGGTTATTAAAAGTAGGAAAAATCAAATTACATGTAAAATTATTTTATCGAGACAAATATTATTAAAATGGATTTTTATAGACGACTTAGTCTCACATTAGTTAGTTTTTTTATAATAGTAACATGTGCGTATAATTATCTGAGTTGTACTACATGTATATAATAGATTCATATAATTGTTACATACATATAATATGATGATATATGATTATGTCATAATTTTTCCAACTAAATTAAAAAAAAAAAAGTTTACATTCACTTCATGACACATCATTTATATGTAAATCATTACGCAATCGTTTATATACAAGTAAGTATTATTGTAATTATTTTATTTTATAAAAGTTCGCGTCACCGCACTTATTTCTTATGAATGAGTTACGAGTTTTTTAGCAAAAGCAGGAAAAAAATATGTTGTGGAAGTGATTTTTTAGAGATCGTGTGATTAAAAGTTAGAAAAATGTTATGGATTCACATGTAAAATATTTTA
>CAIGRH010295702.1:0-12469 GCA_903798295.1 Fraxinus nigra | reverse complement strand
GAATATATTTTCCTTCTTTCGAATACATAAAAATAGGCCACCACATTCACAAAATAACGGTGCACAATAATTGTGGAGAAAAGAAAATCATATAAATCATTTAATATCCAAAACGCGTTTTCAATGTCAGGTATGTAAAAGCAAAGATTAATAATTTTAGTGATTCAACTTTTTTCTTTTAAAAGCTTCACGATTTTTTTTTCTTTTAGCCATTTTTTTCATTATTTCTTCCATATTGGTCATCCATATCACATTAATTCAATTTTAGCGATTCAACTTTTACTCAAATGCATATTAGTCCCCAAACTTCCATTCATTGGCCAATTGATCCTTCTTTCTCTTTCAATTGCTTAGAAATGAGTCCAAAATTGAAATTAAATAAAATTAACCTAAGTTAAGTAAAACTCAATACTAAAACGACAAAAAAATCTAGTAATATGGTCAGAATAAGTGCACAACAATGCACTTATCAGTAACCCACCACTCGCAGCGGAAATTTCAGTCTGCTGTGCACGACGACGAGAGGGAGAGAGAGAGAAGAGAGATGAAAAATTAGGGTTTAAAATTGGGTGGGATGAGGGGGTGGTTTGCAAATATATTTAAATTTATAATATTGTTAATAATAAAGAATAGTAATATTAAAAAGTACATAATTATTTAAATAACTAATTATAACTGAATTTTAAAATATGAAACTTAAAATATGATTTATGGAAAGTAAATTTTAAAAAATAGGTTGAAGTGAAATTTTCACTACCCCATATTAAGCTTTAGGACCCGTAAGATATTTTCTGTATCAAACATTCAAAAGGTAATATTATATGGAAGAAAACGTTTAAAAGTTTGTCAAATATGTAGATCAAGTTCTAGCTCAAATAGTAAAAATAAAGTTTTACTAAATCAGTGACTTGCGTTGCGTCTCATTTGAGGGAATGGTGAAATTTTTTTAAAAAAAATGTTAAACGTTATCACCTAAATCCACATATTTCCTTAAGGCGATCTGCATTAGATTCTAAATGCGGAAAATCTTTTATTGATTATATGAAAAAAGTGGCAAAAAGGTCAAGTAGTCGTCCTTAAATTTTTTTGAATAAATTTTTTTTTTGCCGTTGGACGCATAATTTTTATATCTTCAACATCCCTTTATGTGCATAGAGCTTAGCCGTAATGATGAATTTTGAATCCAAGACTTTAGTGCACACAGATGATCACATTGACCTAATTTTGTAATTTTGTCCTCAATTCGACAAAATTTTAACCATCTCTCTCTTTCTCTCTCATTTTTTTTTTCCTATCCCATTTATTACTCTCTCTCTCTCTCTCTCTCTAGATGAAATTTGAGTTATAGACTAATCATCTGAGATGAAATTGGAACTTAGTTGTCCATTTGTTGGACATCAACGTCTTATATTGAAAGTTTTTATTTATTTATTTACATTTCACCTAGATAGCAATTCACAAAATCACTTATAAGTGAATTTCTTACATAAAAATAATTTTTATCTCATAACTGACTTTTTATACTTACAAGTGAACTTTTAAGCTATAACTAGTATTTTTATTTATAAGCAATATTTTTTTGCATATAAGTGATTTTTTTACTTATAAGTAAATTAATAGTATAATTATTTTTAGTGAATTTTTTTTTTTAGAAATAAGTAGTTGTAAGGAAATTTTACACAAACAATGAATCGACGTCTTATAAATGTAGAGTTTGTTCTGGAGATACCTTTTCAAGTGAAAAATTATTGTTATTAATTTTATTTTTTGAGATTACGTGATTAAAAATTAGGAAAAAAGTTATGAATCACATGAAATGTGTAGTTAAAAATGATTTTCAAAAAAATCTCGCCCAAACAAACTTATATGTAATTTTTTACGTATTAGTGAATTTTTTAGGTATTTAATATTTTTAACTATAATCAATTTTTTTACATCGAAATTAATTATTGTCTCATAAGTCATAAATGATTATGTTCATTATAAGCGAGTTTTTAATTATAAGTAATTTCTTTACTCATAAGTGAATCTTTATATTATGAAGTCGCATTTTTTACTTGTATCTCTGTATTTTATTTTTTTTTACTTATATAAAAACTCGTACAATATTTTCTCTATTTTTCATCACTTTAGTTGCATGTAATAAATAATATAGCCTAACTTACCTTATCGTACGATTTAATTTGATACGGAGTTTTATAAAAGGATTAATTAGTCGGATAAAATACAATATACCAAACATACCAATTTTGTAAATTTCCCTAAAAGATTAGTTAAATTATCAAAATGAAAAAGAATTGAAATTAAATAACTAATATAAAACAAACTTATAAATTAGGTGACGTCTAGCGAAATCTTGCCAATGTCAAATTGGACCGTTAACATTGAGAAATACGACGTCGTTGGGCTTTTCGCTTGTAATAATAAAAGGTACCTAATGAATTGCAACTTCACCGTATGGTCGGTCGGTCGCTTGGGAATAAAGAAATAAAAAAAAATGACTATAAAATGCTCTCGACTCTGAGCGAGGAATCACTTTTCCAATTTCCCTCCGATCAGTCAAATCACATCGGAGAGGATTCAAAGTCAAGCGCATTTCGCGTTTAATTTAGGTTTCTATTCTTTTTTATTTAAATTTGTTAAAATTGAGTTATCATTGTCAAGTATGGCGGACGAAGGTTGTTGGCCAGCGATGGATCTGCTACGATCGGAGCCGATGCAGTTGGTACAATTGATTATTCCGTTTGAATCAGCGCATCGAACAATTTCCTATCTCGGTGATCTCGGCCTTTTTCAATTCAATGACGTATGCTATGCATTCTCATATCTGAATCACTATACAAGCAATTCTATGTACAAACATTAATTCATAATGTATACACATACACCTATTAAGTTCATTTTGGAAATCTTATTCTTAATGATTTCGAATTCTCTGATGTTCAATTTTGTTTTTACTTAGAATTGGCTAATTGTGGTAGATTCACTGATCTCTGTCGGGTTTTGGAGGATTAAAAAACTACCTTTTTTGGCATTTTTATATGACATGTTTTATGTATCATATTAGTTCAGTGTGATCAGATTTTTGTTTAAATTTTGAGGAATTTTCTGGGAATTGAAGATTTTCAAAATGTCTGAAAGTGTATTGATTAAATTAAGTTGCAACCTGTTGATTATGAGATTATTAAAAATAATTAGTAGGTTAATATATAAATGCTTAAGTTTGGAGGTATATGATTTTGCTAAGCACAAAATTTAAATAGGGACGGTAGTAGACTAAGCAAGCCCCTACTGAAACAAAGAAGGTTAATTGTCTCGATTTATTAATTGGGGACATTTTTCTGCGCTGATCTTGTGTCGATAATGAATTTAGTTTTTCATAAACGTTTACCAATGTCGTTCTTCTTCTGTTCTTCCATGCATTCTTGGTCAACACATGTGTTGAAACAATGCATTTTTCATTATTTTCCTGACCTTGTTTTATAAGATTCCGTAACATATATGATGGTTATTGACCGTATTTTTGTTGAGCTCTATGCTTAGGATTAGTTGTTGCACTGGCTGTGAATTCTTGTTCATTTACAAGTGATACATGTGATGCTCAACTTTTGTATATTAACTTATTTGTTTCTTTGCCAGCTAAATGCAGAAAAGAGCCCATTCCAGAGAACATATGCTGCACAGGTTTGTTTAGTCTCATCTTTCTCTTTGTGCATTCTAATGGTAAATTCTTTGAAAACTGTAAATTTTGTACAATTATTGATATTTTAATTTTGATGTGTCAGTATACCGTTCATCTTACTTTGAATTTAATGAAGTGTTGGCTGAATGTTTTACTGAGTTTCTTGCTTCCTCAGCACCTTCTGTACTTGTACTTATCCATACTTATATAAAAATGCTAGACAAATTGTAGTAGGCACACATGTATAGTCTTTCATTGCCAAAATATGGCTTATTTTAGAAGAGGATTATACTCAGTAATAGACTCGGCTGATCATTCATGGTGCAATCTCTTTAGTGACCACCACATTGGTCAATTTCGGAGCTCCAAATTTAAGTTTTTTCCTTTCTGAAAAGCTTCATTTGGGTAGTTGCTGGATGTGCAAGAATCTTTTAAGGAAGCTTCTTGTACTGCATGTTGTTCTTAACTAAAACCTGGTCCTTGGAGTTAAATCCTGCTACATTTTTTGTGCTATTTTGTGTTAATGTCCTCATGCTTTCAGTCAACTACGAGCTTTCATACTACAGTTGATTGCTTCCCCTGTACCACATGTGGTCTTGTTTTAGCAAAAATGTAAGCATCCTCATAATTTGTCTTGTAACAGCTGATAAAATTGTCATGCTAGTATCTTGTTCTGGACGTTGTCATGATCAAAAGAGTGACATCGATCACTGTCTTCAAGTTCTAAGAAATATAGAATCTTTCGTCAACTCCAAACCTTTTATCTCAAGACTCCGATGTCTCTAGTTTTGAACATTTACCAATTCTGATTAAGACCTTGCCATAGGACATGCTACTTTTTAATTATGTGTTCTATTTGTGCTAGTTAACGAGAAAAAATCCACATTACTCTATGTAGATCAAAAGATGTGGGGAAATGGCCCGCAAGCTACGGTTTTTTCGCGATCAAATGATAAAGGAAGGTTTATCGCCCTCATCAAGGTCTTCAGCGGTCCCCTATGTCAATTTGGACGAATTGGAGGTTGTCTCAACTCTTTTCTTAAAAGGTTTTTCATAGTATGTGATTTCTCATGTACAATATATATATGTATGTGCAACCGTGTGTGTGTATCCCTATTATTATGTAGTATATTCTTGTAAGTTTTCTGTTCTTCATTCTGTGTATTCTTTTGGACTGATGAGAGAGTTTTACAACAAATGTGCATATGGACAGATGAAACTTGGAGAACTTGAAGTAGAGTTGGTTGAGATGAATGCAAACAATGAAAAGCTGCAACGATCATATAATGAACTTTTAGAATATAAGCTTGTTCTACAGAAAGTAATGTCAATCTTCTTCTTTAGCTTTCCAGTTATAAAGCTTACATTTATTCTGTGTGAACCTTTGTGCTTCTCAATTTGTGTAGTTGGATAACAGCTCTTACCAATCTCTAATATGAATACATTTATGTATTTCTTGGTTCAGGCCAGTCAGTTTTTCCATTCAGCTCAAAACAGTGCTGCAGCTCAGCACAAAGAATCTGAAGCACATATCCTTGGCGAGGGATCAGTTGATAGTCCCCTCTTACTTGAGCAAGTACTATTAAATGAATCATGATTATCTTTTCCACTCCAGTTGAAATTCTTCATTATATGTTTGTTTAATTATAGTGTTTATGATAATGGTAGGAAATGTCAACAGAACCCTTAAATCAAATGAAGCTGGGATTTGTTAGTGGACTTGTTGGTAGGGAAAAATCTGTGGCTTTTGAAAGAATTCTGTTTAGAGCAACCAGGGGAAATGTGTTTCTTAGACAAGTAGTAATGGAAGATCCAGTGATTGATCCGGTGTCAGGAGATAAGGTAATATTAGATGTTCTTTCACTAATTCTGAATTTACACAATGATGGAACTATTGTTATCCTATCATGCATGCTTCTTTTGACAATAGAATTATCTAAGTTGAGAATCAATTATCTTCTTTTTGGTTTGTGTTGGCTTGTTGCTGGTTATTTTGCAACCTTGTTTGTTGCACAGTATATATACTTTTGTTTACACTTCAGTTAGTTTCATCAATCAAATGCTCACTCTCTAATGCAAGGAAATGATAAATGACGACTTTCAGGTTGAAAAAAATGTTTTCGTTGTGTTCTATTCTGGAGAGAGAGCAAAGAGCAAAATATTGAAAATATGTGATGCATTTGGAGCAAATCGATATCCATTTACAGATGATCTGGGCAAACAATACCTGATGATAACAGAGGTATATGACGAAATCTTGATTGTCTGAAAATGCCAGTCGTCAATCTTTGGCTACAATATCTTTGTTTTCCAGGCTGCACTTAAGAGTTAACAACAGTTCTACTGTAATGTTCCTTACTTCTTTATTTAGATTAATGAATACTATTGCTATCTTAAGATCTCTGTTCGGTTTGCAAATCATGTTTCTTTTATTGTTTGTTAAATGCACAAGTTTTCATGTACAATTACAGATAATGTTTTCTTATTACATTACAAATGTTGCTTTCTCTGAGATTAGTTTTGTTATGCTCCTAGGTTTTAGGGAAGCTTTCAGAATTGAAGGCCACTATTGATGTTGGACAACTGCACCGGGCCAATCTGTTGCAGACCATTGGTTATGAATTTGAGCAGTGGAACCTACTGGTTAGTGTCCATGGTTTCTTAAGCAGTTATAAAATCATCATTCACTGTACCCATCTCTCTCTCTCACTCTCTCTCACACACACACACACACACATGGAATTGATAAGTGTTATTTATGTGATAAACAAATATATAAACACTGAAACGAAACTCTTACAACTTGTACAGGTGAAGAAGGAAAAATCTATTTACCACACTTTAAATATGCTCAGTCTTGATGTGACCAAAAAGTGCCTAGTGGGAGAAGGCTGGTGTCCTGTCTTTGCGAGAGACCAAGTATAATCACCATTCTGTTTATTAATTTTCTGTTTGATGCCAGTATGTGTTAGTCAAATTTTAGGGTTGTCATCTTTGAGCATGGTTTTGCAGATTCAAAATGTACTACAACGAGCAACTATGGATACCAGTTCACAAGTTGGAGCTATATTCCAAGTTTTGCAGACCAAGGAATCACCTCCAACTTACTTCCGTACGAACAAATTCACTTCTGCTATCCAAGAAATTGTTGATGCTTATGGGTGAGTAAAAGTGAATATCATTCAATGAGTGTGTAATAGACAGTGAGACATTAAATACATAAGAAACTAACGTTAAGAATTAAAAATATTCTATGCTTCTTCCTAGAAATTTATCATCACAAATGCACCGTTCTTAACTATTTGAGTCGGGGGCTAGGAGGACTTTTAAGAGAAAGGGAGAGAGATAAAAAAAAGGACAATATATTTATTATTGCCTAAATTGTTAAAAAGAAGGGTTCTAATTGGATAAAAACGTAAATATCTATGATCAAAATTGTCTTGGAGAATGCTTGTGTAGCCTTGACCTTAAGAGATTCAAGAAGATAACTTCTATGCCATGGACTTATCCAAGGATTGAAAATAGGTGCTCAAACTTGTGTTATTTGTACTTGGGTTTGGGTGTTGAGTGCATTATTCGTCTTAATGTCGGTTCTTTTCAAATCTAATCTAGTATGAGGACATGGAAAAATATTACAATTTTCATTCATTCATTTATTATTATTATTATTATTATTATTGTGATGCAATGAGTTTCAAAGGTATTATAAACTGCTCAAAATGAGCAAAATAACATGGTTTCAAAATATAAACCGCTTCGAATGAGCATTCGACTCTACTTGAAATTGTTATGTTACAACTTCTTAGTGATCAGTGTGAAATGTTGGAACCTTCCCCAACCCTCGTGGGTGTCCAATGCACTTGTCCATTGCATGCATCTAAACTTAATGAGAATCACAAGGATGCTGCCTTTGACACTCTTCCTCTCTGAAACAAAAACATTGCACATTTATAGTGACTTCAGTGGTATTCTTGTCAATTCAAAGTTTCCTATAATTTACGAAATTGATTTCAATTACTACAGGGTGGCCAAGTATCAGGAAGCGAATCCTGGTGTTTTCACCATTATTACCTTCCCATTCCTATTTGCTGTTATGTTTGGAGATTGGGGCCATGGCATATGCTTGTTTCTAGCAACACTGTATTTCATACTCCGGGAGAAGAAACTATCCAGACAGGTAATCACCTTGCTTATCCATATGTGTTTGGCTTATCTTTCATCTCTAGTTCAAACACTTGATGTCTGCCTCATCTTTTACACTATTCANTTCTTGTCAATTCAAAGTTTCCTATAATTTACGAAATTGATTTCAATTACTACAGGGTGGCCAAGTATCAGGAAGCGAATCCTGGTGTTTTCACCATTATTACCTTCCCATTCCTATTTGCTGTTATGTTTGGAGATTGGGGCCATGGCATATGCTTGTTTCTAGCAACACTGTATTTCATACTCCGGGAGAAGAAACTATCCAGACAGGTAATCACCTTGCTTATCCATATGTGTTTGGCTTATCTTTCATCTCTAGTTCAAACACTTGATGTCTGCCTCATCTTTTACACTATTCATGACTCGAACCATCTGTGAATGAAAATGTACTAATTAGCAAGAGATACTTCTATTTACCCCTACAGACAGTGTCTTCCATTTGTTCAAGCAGGATCTGAAGTGTCCTTATTGGTAGAATGCCTTTCAATGTGTTTATTAACCTATCCCGTGCCACGAAATAAAACATTAACTGGCACTGACAGTTTTTGGAAGATCTAATCCAAAATAATTACATGGAAAAAGCTCCTAGGGTCCTGTACTTCATTATTTATCTTCTGGTTACTTTTGCGATGGATTTTAATATCATATGTTTTCATGTTTGTTTTCTGTAAATGTTACGGACTATTTCTTTTGACAGGAAACAAAAGGATTTAAATTCAAATTATCTAGAATATTATTAAAACAGCTGCTTCATGTCATATTTATGTCTTTAGTCTATTTTGAACCTTTTTTATTATTTCAATTTGATTCTGTCAAGAACAGAAGCTTGGGGATATTATGGAGATGACATTTGGTGGTCGTTATGTTATTATGATGATGGCACTGTTCTCAATATACACTGGACTTATATACAACGAATTCTTTTCTGTGCCATTTGAACTATTTGGAAGCTCTGCTTATGGTTGCAGAGATTCAACCTGCAGGTATTGAATTAGTACTTCAAATTTGTTACATCACCTTTCCTCGTTCAGTACAATTCTCAAAATCATCACTTTATCGTAGGGATGCTTATACAGTGGGATTAATTAAGGTTCGCGACACCTATCCATTTGGTGTTGATCCCAAGTGGCATGGTTCTCGCAGTGAATTGCCATTCCTCAACTCTTTGAAGATGAAAATGTCAATTCTCTTGGGCGTCGCCCAGATGAATCTTGGGATCGTCCTGAGTCATTATAATGCAAAGTTTTTTGGAAATGACTTGAATATATGGTAAGGTTTAGATTGTGTTGTTGAACTTTTTCATGTAAGCAGATGTTACTCAGTTCGCACAATTGCTTACTACATTTGTTGTGTGGAAAAATTTCTGTTCCCGAATGTGTTTTTTAATATCTAATATTATCATTATCAAGTGATCCACTAAGTGTCTTTACTGCACTACTTCAGGTATCAATTTGTTCCCCAGATGATATTTTTGAACAGCTTGTTTGGCTACCTTTCACTTCTCATAATTGTTAAGTGGTGCACCGGTTCTCAAGCTGATCTGTACCATGTAATGATATACATGTTCCTTAGCCCAACTGATGATTTAGGAGAAAACCAGCTTTTTTTTGGCCAGAGGTTCCTCCAGGTTAGATAATTTGTTTTTCTGTATTAATTGAAGACTATTTGTGCTTATCATGTTATACTTTATGTATTCTCAGCATTTTGCCCTACCCTTTGGCAGATTGTGTTACTATTACTGGCACTAGTTGCCGTACCATGGATGCTGTTTCCAAAGCCATTTCTTTTGAAGAAGCAACACGAGGAAGTATGTTTAGAATTTAGAGTATGTTTGGCTAAGCTTAAAAGGTTCAAGCATAAGTAAATAAGTTCGTTCTAGAAGAAATACATTTTTATTGGTCAAAGATTGAAAAGTAAGTTACTATTTGCTACTAACTTAAACACTAAGAAAAAGTAACATGTCCAAATGTGTTTGGAACAAAAAGTGACTTAAAAATAATAATTTTAAGCTTCGCCAAACTGCTGACTTAAATTGCACTTATTAGTCATCCTTTTAAAATATTGCATCACTTCCTTATCAATTACCGTTTGATGCTCTTACAGAGACATCGAGGTCAATCCTATGCACCACTCCAGTACACAGATGGTAACTCATTTGAATTAGAGATTGACCATGGTTCACATGGACACGAGGAATTTGAGTTCAGCGAAGTTTTTGTGCATCAACTTATACATACCATAGAGTTTGTTCTTGGAGCGGTTTCTAATACAGCTTCATATCTACGGTTGTGGGCCCTTAGGTCTGTATCTAACAATTGCAAATTCTCTTCTGTGCCTACCATGCTAAATGCTGGTGCTGATATACTTGTCTGCATACGTTATATTTTCTTTTATTTCTTAGGTTCGTTTGGTGGATTTTTGTCCTACAACCCTTGCTTCTTAATAAAATGGGGCAAAATATTTGGCTATACAAAATCATAATTCAGATTCATTAGCATTGTATTAGGAAGAATCTTGTGAGAACTGCGGCTCCTACACTATTATAATCAGTCTCATTTCAACAATCTGTTGGATGTGCCGGATAAACGATGATTAAGCTGCTAATGAAGAGAGTGCAAAGAATTCGTCTTGATTATCTAAAAGTGAAAAAATCATTAAAAAATATTTAAATGTTTGGAAAGAAACTTGATATCCTTGGGACAAAATTAAAAGAAATTGGTTTTCCTGTTGGTTTTATATGAACTTGGAGCAGGAAATCCTTCCTCTCCAAGTGATCTTTTCCAATTTTTGAAATCTTTACATTTATTTCTCTGTGAGATGATCTTTCTTCAAATAATCTTCTGTTCAGTCAACAAATATTTGATTTTTTGTCTTGTCGATGGGTCTACTTGAAGCTGTACCTTTTTTGCTCAATAGCTTTTACCCTCTCTCCCTTGCAATAACTACTTGTAGAGCTGCACAAAGTATTCACAATTATGGCAGGATTTCTTTAATCAGTGTCTGTTGTTCCCTTAATGTACATTTTATCTGTTTCTTTCCATCTTCATTGGTTTTCTTTCGATCTTA
Organism: Fraxinus nigra; assembly: GCA_903798295.1. NCBI lineage: Eukaryota > Viridiplantae > Streptophyta > Magnoliopsida > Lamiales > Oleaceae > Fraxinus > Fraxinus nigra. Next base: position 1,515 of record CAIGRH010295702.1, on the reverse strand, counting down.
TGCAGCCTTGCACATTCGGAATTATCTAGTGTATTTTACGAGAAGGTTTTACTTCTTGCATGGGGGTAAGTGTTTGTTCCCTTCTCTTGGTTTGCCTTGCTCGACAAAATTGAGACTTTTAGAACAAAAACAAAAAAATTGTTGCAACTTCACTGAATTTGTTCACGTGTTAGGTAAAGTTAATTCGGCTGTGCCCATGCATATACATCACAACTTATAGATTTGTTTACCAACAGATGATTTGACGAGATTTGAATGGGTCAAAATCTTATCAACCAAATAAAAAAGTACTTCTCCAATTTTATTTTATTTTTTATTTTTATTTTTGACACTTCATCAATCCGTAAAAGATTATATAAATGAAGATGTTCAACAAGTATTTTCTAATTGAATTAGAGTGGGTATTATACAATATTCAGAAAGAATAAAAAGCTAAGATCTTGTTTAATATATTGTTAAGTATGGAACAGCACTAAGTGCATTTTGTGGCGTCAATGCAGGTTCAACAACGTCATTATCCTCATCATCGGCATAGTTGTATTTATATTTGCAACTGTTGGCGTGCTTCTCGTGATGGAAACGCTGAGTGCTTTCCTGCACGCCTTGCGGCTTCATTGGGTCGAGTTTCAGAACAAGTTTTACCAGGGAGATGGTTACAAGTTTTCCCCATTCTCATTTGCGTTGATTAGTGAGGATGAACAGTAAACATCTGGAAATCAGTTTAAACCGAAAACTTGAACACATTTTGGTTTCGTTGAAGTTTGGCAATTTGATTCTTTCACACGGATCGAGGTTTTAGGATTTGCTGTATATGAACATTTACACAAGTTTGGGAGAGATGATTTTCCTCTCCAAAGCACCCTCTTTAGGTCGCCGATGGTCATCCTTTGATATTGGCTATTACTTCAAATATTCTCTTATAATATAATTTCACCGTTTATTGTTTTAAGGACACTATAATGTGCAAAATCCTACTTTTGGGCAGGTATCTGCAATTTATTTTAGAGGAATTTACACCTAGACCTAAATTTAAAAAACCATTTTCATAAATCTGATTACAAGTTTAACTTTTCAAACATCAAGTTTTTTATATTTGATTAAATATTAATTATATAATTTTTATCCCAATTAATTAATTTACCCAAATCAATACCTAGTATTCATCTCTCTCTTTCCCGTTCATTTTTCTCCTCCGATCGTTTCTGTCTTCTCTCCTCTCTCTCTCCAAGCGCCGCCACCCACTGTACCATCACCACTGGCACCACCACCCCTCTTTTCTCCCTCAAATCGTCGGACAGCGGCTGCAGCGATCCGTGAACGAAGAGGAGTATTGCGGTGCAGCGATCCATGAATGACGAGGCGATCGAAAGTTGTAGTGACGACATCCATCCATCCATCCATCCACTAGAAATAGCAACGGTGCTGCGTAGCGATGTGCACAGAGGGTGGTTGTTTTTAGTAGTGGTTGTTGCGACAATTTAGTACAAGTGTAGGTTGAGGCCAAAATGGGGCAGT
>CAIGRH010295694.1:0-10741 GCA_903798295.1 Fraxinus nigra | reverse complement strand
GGACACTGTGTTGGACACAGGCCCCGGCTTCAAAGACGCCAATTTTATTTTCTGCCAACTGCAATATTTTATTTTCTGTCCACTGCAATTTGTTTATTACATCTTCTAATTCAGTTAACTGTTCAAAGTTTACCTACAGAACAAAAATGGGACTCAAAGATACTCTAAATAAGTCAAATGCATTAAACGAATATAGTTTTAAAAGTTGAGACATCATATAGCTGAGTTACTGATCACGTGTAATGATTTATTTATATAAATTAGACTACCAATGCATGATTTTAACATCATTTATCTAAGGGAGAATTGCAGTTGAAGTCTCAAACCTTACAAATTATTGTAGGTTATACCCAAACCTTTTATTTTTACAATTGGAGTCCCAGACATAACATTTTTATTGCAGCTAGAGGACATGTGAACGGAATCCATCAATTTGATCGCCAGTTGACCAAAAATCACTATCTAACCAAACAATTATTTTATACAGGATAATTTGGTCAAATCGTTGAGTTTTGATCAACTAATAGTCAAATGGATGGATTTCATCCACATGTCCGCAAATGCACTCGAGATGGAATGTTTGGGATTCCAATTGCAACAATAAAATATTTGGGTATAATCTTGGATAATTTAAAAGGTTTGGGACCCCAGTTGCATTTGTGGAGGTACTACTATCCAGTGTTTAAGTTTTTCAAAAATCACATTCTTGACAATGTTAAGCCCTTTGTTTGAGTCTCATTTTTGGTGAGAAATATATTTTAAAATGGTGAATTTTTGGAGAATGTATGATTAAAAAATAAGTAAAGAACTTTTATTTACGTATAATATTATTATATGGAAGAATATGTATTTGAAAATGAGTTTTTTTTTTTTTTTTTTTTTTTAAATGGAGTCCAAACATAAACTAAATAAGATGTCCGAAGTAATTTTGACTCAAACATCTAACTTTGCTGGCTTGTCCCTTCAAACTTCTAAAAATAATGATTAAAATTCAACTTTGTAGACTAACAAATTCAGTCATTCTCGACTACAACTAATTGTGTGTTTAATGGATATTATTGAGGAAATAATGTATTTAAAATAGTAATATGATGGAAAATATGTGGTTGAAAAGTAAAGAAAAGTTATAGATGTGGTGAAAAATATTATTTATATTGAAAAATATGTGATTGAAAATGAATTTTGAAATAATGTATTTTGGAAAAAAAATGTGTACCAAACAAGAGCTAAAGAGAACCACGTAAAAGAATTTGTATAGGCTTTGGATTTTTTAGGCTGGTAGTTGCGGGGTTTTTTTATCCGATTTTTCTTTTTTCTAATTTTTTTGTATTAATATTTTTTTGACTAGGAATTTATTTGTACTTTTGAAAAATTTATGGGACTCTGTTGCGATTCTTCCTTTTTTTGTTGTTTTACTACGTTATTTTATTTTTGTTTATAAATCCGAATGACCAAAATGGAGAGAATAACGAGTTTTGCTACCTAATTGAAAGGTCGATGATGAATATATACTAAAAATATATTGATGATAGATTTGGTATACTTGGCAATTGTTGGAGATAAAAAGTGCAAGTTTTACATAGATAAGCCCCCATACCCGTCTGCGCTCGGTTAGAAATTAGATAGGGCGAGCAGATCACATTGGTTATTATTATTATTTATTTTTATTTTATACCTACCTTTCTTGGGCATGGCATCTTAAGTCAATAGTTGGGTCGGGCCTAATTATTTCGTTGTTGACCTCGTCTGGATTTGTGCTTTGTGTAGGCGAAAGTTTAGGTCCAATCCAATTACCAGCCCACTTGCCAATCCTTTCTTGGGATGGAAAACAAAGAATAATCGTTCAACTCGACATTCGTGGGGTCCCGTACTGAATGGGACAAAGATTACCCCTTTAACTGAGTAAACGGAGCAGGATCGGGGCAGAGGTCATTGCCTCGAAACGGGTCTGGAAAACATAATTCCCGCCCCACTATCTTCATTCGTTTAAAATTAATTTCAAATTTAAGTTTTTTATCAAACAAAAATAATAAATTTATCATCATTTTTTAAAAAGAGCATAAGTTGTTTTTAACAAATTGAAAAAAAAAAGTAATAATATTTACTAATTAAAAACATAAAAAACAATAAAAATAAAAATAAATGAAGCAATAAATGTAGTAGGGAATCGGTTCCGCCCCATCTCGATCCTGCCCCGGCCTGCTGTAAACAGCTATAGAAATAGGATAAGATGACAAAAATACTTGATAGGACGGGACGAAAACAGCCGACCCACCTCGTACCCATCACATTGCCATCCCTAATCTTTTCAAAAGGCTACCTAATTTTGCACCGAACCATGAGTTCTTTCATGTGCTCCACTCATGCTCTGCAGTGGAGGGAGGCTGCCGGTTATTAATGTGAAAATAAATAAGGACAGGACAATTTAATGTGACAGCAAGAAAACTTAAATAAACCACACTTCTCCCCCCATAATAATATTCCCCTAAAATACCATGCTTTTATCCTCAAAAATAGCCCATAATGCAAAAACAATTTCGCGTGTCCACACACTCAAAACAAACATTTCAAAGCATTCCATTTTCTTTTCTTTTTCACACACACTTTTCATACATATAGATACAAATAAACATCTTACATATACCATAATTCATAATTCATCCTTAAATCACAAGTTTTCATTCATGTGACAATTTTCAGCTGCTGTTTTCTCATGGAGATTTTGTGGGTTTTGAAAATTTTCTTGATTTTCACCATCTTTTTCATGATGGGAGATCCCTTTTTCTCTCTGTCATCTTCTTTACCCGAGAGACTCGCGAAGTCTGCAGCTGCACACCGTAATTACACCGCCATATCAGAGTTTCGAGTACTCAACAGAAAAGCTTTGAAGGATTGCCCCGACCTGAACCCGTATCTGCAAATAACTACAAGCTCCATTGCCAAGCTTTCTGATGATGGATATATTACAGTAAATGTTACAGGAGTTTTACTTCCTTCGACTAATGATTGGGTTGCAATGATTTCACCTTCTCATGCCACGTAAGATAATTATTTTCGCATGAAAATAATTTGATTCTACGCTTGAAAAAAAAAAATTAAAATTAAATTTAATCTGATCTTGCAGTCTCACAGCCTGCTTAGAAAATTCCATTCTTTATAAGGAGACAGGAGATTTTAGTAGTCTTCCGCTTCTCTGCCATTATCCCGTTAAGGTAAGCACGTTCTGCTTTTGCAAAATGTTTGAAGGATTGAGATTATTTTATATTTTACTGCTGCCATTCTGTTAATTTATTTCTTGACGTGCCTGGTTCATAATGATCAGAAATCTGTATAAAAAATAATTCAGAAACTGAGAGTTTCTTGAAAAACTTGTCCTTGATCCTGTAATTACTCGACGTAACAACAACAAACTAATGTCGACCCGGGTTATCGCTAAAATTTGCAGGCTCAACGTTTAAGAAGCGATCCAGATTACTTGAGTTGCAAGAAGAAGGAATGCAAGAAAAAAGTGAATGGAAAATGCGTGTTGAGAACATGTGGTGCTTCTTTGTCATTTCATGTCATTAATATTCGAACTGATATCGAATTTGTGCTGTTTGCTGGTGGATTTGTTACGCCTTGCATTTTGAGAAGGTCACGGCCACTCACTTTTGCCAATCCAAACAAGCCTTTATATGGACATATATCGAGCACCGATTCAACAGCAAAATCGGTATGGAATGCCATCTCTCTCCAATATCCATGCATATCGTTGAGAATTTTATTTTTATTCACGACATTTTAGACGAAATAGTTCAAATTTCCTTGGATAATGTGTTTTTAAAAAACGGAAAAAAAATTGTTAATCTCATAAAATATTTGAAAATGATTATAATAAAAAATGAGTTTAGGAAAAGTTTACCAAACATGTCTTTATTTTGCCCATGTTCTAAAACCCATGTCCAGTCCCGTAAATTGTATGATTAAGATTAATTGTTAACTTTAATTTAAATTTCTAACGAATTTTTAATCTAAACCTGGACTGATTTATTTTTTTGCCACTGCCGTTTCCTCTGTAAAAAGGCTTTGTTGACTTTGCTATCATTAATTGCCTTGTCCGCCCCGGCAAGAGTTTTTTGTTCACACGCATCTATATTTTTAATAAATTAAACAGCTGTGATGGGATGGCAACATACAATCCTAATTTCTTGCCTCAAGTGGAACAGTAAAAAAAAATTCCACTCTTAATGGGGTAAGAGAAATTCCTCCTGTCCACCGAGGGACGAGATCAATTTCATAGCAACATATAGGCTATATTACAGTTGTGCAGAAAAAAATAGTTAATATTCGTTCACCTTTTACTGAATTAATTAGGGATCAGGGACAGATGGTGTTCCGGGTTGTAGCATGGTTCAGTTCTCAGCCTACTGAATTTTTTTTTTAAATGTAAAAACAAAAATTCATGCGTAAAATTTTTTTTTATGTATTAGTTCAGCTTGTAATCCGATCATGGATCCGTTCTCGATGGGGATGTCAACGGGTCGAAACTCGAAGCTCAAGCTCAACTCGAGTAAAAATAATTCGTACTTCTTTTGTTCTAATCGCTCGACTAAAAACTTTAGGCTAAGGCCTTATCGCCCAAGCCGGCTCATGATTTTTATTTTTAAATGTCAGGCAGTGCCTGCAACTGCCTGCGATTGCAAGTATGTGCTTTCTATAACTGACTTTTAAATTTTTATTTTTATTTTTTATTTTATACCCAACTTGTCACGGGTCAAAAATAACCCTTAACACGAGCTGACCCGTGTGGCTCGCTCGAGCTCAGGCCAAAATTCTAAAATGGGGCTCGGTCCAAGCCGTGAACCGAGTTGGCTCGAACTTTTTCCAGGTTGAACCACGGACCGTTCGAGTGGACGAGCCAAACTGACACCCCTAAAATTAATAATTAATTCATTGTTCTTGTGGCTAAAAAGTTAAAAAGTTGGCAAAAGTTGACTGCAAAATTTGAGGTGTGAAAGATGAGAAAACGAAGAAGTATTGCTTTCCAACGTAGGGTCACATAAAATTTTATAATTATAAAATATATATTAAGGGTGTATTTTGTATGCTTATGAGAATAGACATTATGAAGAATAAATATTTTAATTTTTTTTTTTCCTTCTGTTTATATTGTCTGAGTGTTCATATCTATTTTCATCCCACTAATCTAAAGTTGTCACATCATTATGATTTCGAAGTATCAAAATTTTAATGGGATACATTTTTGCCTTTCAAGAAAAACAACGAAGGAGACGAGGAGATGTAAACTCATTGTGAATGCATCCGTATTTGATATGACTACAATTGGCACCATTTGATATGAATGAATATATGGATTTAGCAATATTTGTGATAATTGCAGATGAGAGTAACGTGGGTGAGTGGTAGTCAACAGCCTCAACATGTTCAATATGGAAATGGAAAATCAGCTACTTCACTTTTTTCTACTTTTTCACAAAGTGATATGTGCAACAGTAAGTTTCTTATTCTCCTCATGTTTGTGCTTAAAGTAGCTTATCTTTAATTAAAAAAAAGTAGGGTTTTAAGTTATTTTTGTAAACAATTAACCTAATACTTTGAGTGAACCTCGTTTTGTCAACCATTTTGAAAAGATTAATGTTATTTAGCGCAATTAGTATTAAAACGTCGTTCTAAGCGGCACTACACCTCAATTTTTTCCATGAATTCTCAAAGGATTGGCATCTTCAATATTTTGTTAGCTTCAAGAAGTACTTGAGATTTTTATTCTAAAACATTGTTTCCTTTTTTATTGAAAATAAGCTTCCTATTTGCAAAGTCCTGCCAAGGATTTTGGGTGGCATGACCCTGGCTACATTCATTCAGCAGTAATGACAGGACTCAACCCTTCAACCAAGTACCCCTACAGATATGGAAGGTAAATTTTTGTTTCCAAGTAAAAAAATAAGAAGAGGGAAAAAGAAAAGCCAAAAACCCGCGGCAGTAAGACAAATATTTTTAATTTCCGACCGGTAAAAATTCGAAAAACTTATTGCATATACTGAGACATAATATGTGTTATACATAATTTGTACATATAATACAGTGATTCAAGTGGATGGAGTAATTGGACTACATTCAAGACACCTCCTGCTGGTGGATCAGATGAGCTTAAATTTCTTGCATTTGGAGACATGGGCAAGGCTCCTCGTGATGCTTCTACTGAACACTATATACAGGTAATATATATGTATGTTGCACACAATATTAATATAATGCAAATATAACTAAAAAGGGCCTAATTTTGGGTGATAAATATAGCCAGGATCACTATCAGTTATCGAAGCTATGGCCGACGAACTATCCTCCGGTGGAGTCGACTCGATATATCATATTGGAGACATAAGCTACGCTACAGGTTTTCTAGTAGAATGGGACTTTTTCCTTCACCAAATCAACCCAGTGGCCTCTAAAGTTTCTTACATGACTGCAATTGGGAACCATGAGAGGTGTGTTGTTCGGTTCAAAACTGTGTAAATGTCACATATGTAATGAGAAAATGGTTCGAAGCTTTTAGACAAACTAATAGAAGTTGGAAGCATTATGTTTCAGGGATTTTGGAGACTCCGGATCGGTTTATTCTACTCCGGACTCCGGCGGTGAATGTGGGGTACCTTATGAGACATATTTTCCAATGACATCAGTTGCAAAGGATAAGCCATGGTATTCTATAGAACAAGGGAGCGTTCACTTTACAATAATTTCGACGGAGCATAACTGGACACAGAACTCGGAACAGGTACATAAATATCCTTCGTTTATGCCGTTTTGTGCCTCGTTTTGCATAGTGGGCAATGTAATACTAGAAAATAGAGTATTGTCTCATAAGTGTTGCACTTAACTTGCATTGTGTCCTTGCACAGTATGAATGGATGAAGAAGGACATGGCTTCAGTTGATCGATCAAGGACTCCATGGTTAATATTCATGGGGTAAGTTTAAGTTTTCAAAGCCACGACCAATAATCTTATTGCATTTCGATTAGACTACTTTAACTAAAACTCTGTTTGTGGCAAAATGTAAATAATGATCATGATGAATGATTTTTTTTTTTTACTGCTCCATACATTAAATTGCCACATTACTTAATCCAATGCCAGTTCGGAATGCCCCCAAAGAAACATGTGTAAATATTCAATTCATTAATTTTATATGTCAATAAAATTAATTAATGAATATTGCTGCAGGCACAGGCCCATGTATTCCTCCAACGATGGAAATATTATTTTGCCAACTGTCGACGACAAATTCGTTCGAGCCGTGGAGCTATTGCTACTAGCCAATAAGGTAAAAATTAACGCAAATTTGAGTAAGTACTGGTTTCATGATTAATTGTACTCACTAACATAAAATTGGATCTACAGGTTGATCTTGTCCTGGTTGGGCATGTTCACAACTATGAAAGAACATGTGCCGTTTATAAGCAACAATGCAAATCAATGCCTAAGAAAGATGGAAATGGAATTGATACATATGATAATACAAAGTTTAGTGCACCAGTTCATGCTGTTATTGGAATGGCTGGCTTTAGCTTGGATAAGTTCTCCAATAAGGTAAGTACTTACAACCTCAAGCCATCATAGAAACTCCTAACCCAGCCTCCACACTCTCAAGTGTCAAACTTGATCCCCTGTCAATTTTTCTTGACGTTTCGGTTCCAACTTCCCTCTTTCTTCGTGATGGACAGGGAAAACCATGGAGTTTGGTCAGGATTTCCGAGTTTGGATACACAAGAGTGCATGCAACAAAGAAAGAGCTAAAAGTTGAGGTCAGTTCATGCAGATTTCATTCATTGAATGTTTGTCACAATCTTTATAAATGAGTAACTCAAATATTTATCTACTTAAATTTTAAAATTGGGTGATGCAATAAGAACATCAAATTGAGTTATTTTTTGACATGTTTATTTCATTTTGCAGTATGTAAATTCAAACACAAGAAAGGTTGAAGATAGCTTCCGAATCATCAAAAGTTGAAAAATGAAAAATATATAGGCAAGGAGGTTTATTGTATAAATATATGGGTTAAATCCACTAATGACCATCCAACTTTATGTGTGTCACATTGACAACCTAATTTTATTTTATTTTATCATGACCACCCAACTGTATACTTAATGACACATTGGCCATGGTGAAACAAAATCAAATTGGGTGTGGCCAATGTGACACTAAATATGAAATTGGATGGCCAAATTTGATTTACTAAGTATGAAGTTGGATGAAACAAAATCAAATTTGGGTGGCTAATGTGACACTAAATATGAAGTTGGGTGGCCATTGGTGAATTTACCTCCCATAAATATATTGTAACGAAAGAATGTTGAAAAACTTTTAAGAGCACTTGTATTTTCTAAATAGCTTCTCTGATTTTTATACTGTCTGGGTCGGTTGATTTCATCCCCATTTTTGAACTATTTTTAGACTATAACCAGACCATTTCCCAAGCTGACCAGTTTTCCAGTCAAACTCACTAGATCAGGCTGGTTTTTAAAACATTGGTAAATGTACAATGAATAGAAGAAAGTAATGGAAATGATCTAGATCTATTTTACAAGCTTTGATTTAAAAATAAATAAATAAAAAGTAAAAAGTTCTTGAGTGCATGCCCAAGGCCAAGAAGAACGCATTCATCGAAGGGCAACAGCAACATAAACTGGGAATCGGCCCAAAAATAGCACGGTGGGGACTACAATAAATTAGCAAGAAACAAACAACCGGGAAAGCCTTGTGGTTGGCAAGTCTTTAAGCTTCTATGGGCAAGGCATTTACAAAATTAGACAACAAAACTAGTATTTAACATATTTATCTTCAAAAGTATCATTAAAGAAATACCCAAAAAAGGGCACTGAATCGAACTGCATGAAAAGGAAAGAATATTCATACAAATTCTAATCTAAGAACATAAAAATGCTTGCTCTAACAAGCAAGTGAAACATTGAATGCGGGCCATGAGTTTAAGGCGCTGTCCAAGAGTCCTACCCTATTTGTTAGATGCATTAAATTTATGTACCGAGTCTCCTTGTATTTATTATGATGAGTGCAAACACCTACATATGCGTACCTTTTCTTTTGCTTTACATCAACGTTGGCAAGAAAAACTCCATTTTTCCATCTCCAAAGACAAATTATACCATGTCATTTGCCCCATACTAGCTGGAAGATATTTCGGCTTGCAGGTCCGCTGATCAAATTGTTACTCTGCCTCTTCAACATTTCTTCTTGAGCAGAAACAAGACCATCCTTTTTTAAGTTAATTAAAAGAATAATGAAATCAATAAAGGTCCTCGCATACTATTAAGCACAATTATTAATTGGTAAAACACTCTTCTCATTTTCCTTGTTCAGTAATTGTGGACAAGTGGCTAGTAAACGAACAGTTCCTTGAACATTTTATTAGTTAAATTATGCAAACTCAAGTTGATTAATCACCTCGATACTCAGAGGTAATACAACAAAGTATTGATCCTACTACTTTCTTTAGGCACCAAGTACATTTGTGTAGGAGTAAGCATGGACTACAGAATTTATATAGGTGTCGCCCTCAACAAGATACAATAAACTATGTTTTATTCTCAACAAACGTGGTGTCACCTACATGAATTATTTTTCTCCATTCTATTTGGTTCATTGATACTCCTACTACAACATCCAATGCAATTAGATCATTTGCAACTATAACAGACCATGCTAACTTTCGTCGACCTTTCCAAGAGCTCCTTCCCAAGTACCTAAAACAGAACAAGGTTCCCTATAGTAACTACTACTATCTCTATTCCTATTATTACTAAACAGGCATGTTATGTCATGTCCTAGTACTAAAACCAATAACTACTGAAGTACTCCAGGTCTCCAACATATTAAATTACAATATAAATTCCTGCTAATCTCACCTACTATATGTCATTATAAATCCAAATAACAACAAATTGATTTCGGCTGGTTGCCATCTATGAAACTGAGGCCTCGTTCAATAGGGATTAAAATCCAATTAAAATTAAAAATATGACCGTTATTGGATCTCACTCGTCTAATGAAAGTCAACAATAACGCTAGTTTTTCAATTTTAATCTCTACCGAACGTGCCCTGAGTCTGCACTTAATGACCAGAAATAATTGACCTTCTCTATGTCATAATTGACCAGTTAACTTGTGCATTTGAAGAATTAACCTTCAGACAGACAAAAAGCAGAACGATTTGCTGGTCAAGCAACCTTAAAAAGGTAAATAAGATACAATATGTAAACAATTTTATAAATAACAGAAGACAATTAGGGATGCAATCCTAAAAGGTGCCAATTTTTTATAATAATTTATTTCTGCTTTCACTTTTGGGATCATGCCATTAGACTATTAACAGCNCCGAACGTGCCCTGAGTCTGCACTTAATGACCAGAAATAATTGACCTTCTCTATGTCATAATTGACCAGTTAACTTGTGCATTTGAAGAATTAACCTTCAGACAGACAAAAAGCAGAACGATTTGCTGGTCAAGCAACCTTAAAAAGGTAAATAAGATACAATATGTAAACAATTTTATAAATAACAGAAGACAATTAGGGATGCAATCCTAAAAGGTGCCAATTTTTTATAATAATTTATTTCTGCTTTCACTTTTGGGATCATGCCATTAGACTATTAACAGCATTCTTGTTAAATAGATATTAACTACGGCTACATATTTATGTTTGTTAGGTTTTAGTTGA
>CAIGRH010295656.1:0-17379 GCA_903798295.1 Fraxinus nigra | reverse complement strand
TATTTAAAATAATATTAAAAAAAGGAAAAAAAAACATCCAAATGCCCATAGTTTGGACATCTGGGCCCAGATTTTCTCATCTTCCAAGTCACGTGTGAGGGTAAAAATGGAAAAGCGCTTGTCTTTTAAGTTTTATTAGGTTTTTTTTTTTTGAAATACTGGTTAAAGGTTATTTTGGAAAATGGGTCAAGTTACTCGGATATTTTCAACCTATCTCCTCTGTGACCGTGTAGGGCTCCAGTAACCGCGCATGTCAGCCTCAACCATTTCCCCTAAACCCTCGCCGCTTCGCTTCTTCACCGCCTATTCCGCCACCGCAACACTATAAATCGGTAAGCTGATATACCACCATTTACTGTATTAAGTCCATTTTAAGGACAAGAACTTTTTGTGTAACGTAAGAATCATGTTTTCTTGTTTACTCTGTAAAAGGGTATCCCCACTGCAAAGTTATTCGGGTTACTCGTACTCCTTGCGTATTTTTCAGAATGCATTTTCTTCTAAGATTTCGGACAAGTCTCCTACTGCAAATAAGCAAGAAAAAGTAGAGCAGGTTCGAACCCTTTTAAGAAATTATGGATTGAGCGATGCCCAAATGACCAAAATTTCTAAAGTGCATCCTAAGTTTTTTCAAATCCATCCACAGAATCTCCTGCCGAAACTCGAGTTCTTGAGCTCCATTGGTGTTTCAGGTGATCACTTTCAGAACATTATTGTGAAGAACCCTTTTTTATTGCAAAGAAGCCTAGAGAAGCAGCTAATCCCTTGTTTCAATTTTCTAAAAAATATACCTCTTGCCAACAAAGACATTGTTGGGATTATGAGGAATAGTGCTAGAATACTTGGTACTAATGTGGAAAAGATGGCTTCTAATGTAGACGTGTTGAGACGAATGGGCGTACCTCAGTCATCGATCTTACTCGTGATGCTTCACTATCCTTCTTTAGTACTAGTAAATTGCATGAAGTTGAAAGGGAGGATAAACGATGTGATGAATTTGGGATTCAACCCTTTGAGGACAGCGTTCGTCCAAGCAGTTCATGTTCTATGCGGAAGTAACAAAGAAGGATGGGAGAATAAAGCGAAAGTTTATAGGAAGTTTGGTTTGTCAGATTCTGAGATTCAATTGGCGTTTAGATCGCATCCTTTGTGTATGAGGTTGTCTGAAGAGAAAATTGCTCGGGGAATGGACTTTTTTGTAAACAAGATGGGGTTGTCGCCTGCCATTCTTGTGCAATGGCCTGTTGCTCTATTTTATAACTTTGAAAAGAGGATTGTCCCGAGGTGTCGAGTGGTCAAAGTGTTGGTAGATAAGGGTTTGGTGAAGGAATATACTTTGATATCTATTTTGGTCAGAACGGAGGAGCAATTTCTTGATAGGTTTGTGCGCAAGTACGAGGATGTTTTGCCAGAACTCAAGGATAAATATTATGCAGGATTGATCTCAAAGCACAATTGAATTGAAATTTTGGACCAAGCTTGTGACAAAAATCTTGAAATTTTGAGGGTTCATGTCATTTTAGGAAGTAATTAGGATTTTGGATGTTGTATACTTGGCACACAAATGTAACTTCTATTTCTTTGTAATTCGTGTCCAGCATTGTCTAAATCAGCAAGACCAGGAGTATTCTAAAGAGCCCGTTACTAATAATTTCAACCAAGTTCAGAAGTTCACGAATTGAGATTAGGACAAACTTAATCTTATTGTTCAAAAAGCTTAGTATCAATATATGACTCGAGCAATCACCATGTATGGTTCAATACTAGTGATTTTTATTGCTTTAATGAATTTTCTCTTTTCTGGTTTACACCTGCAATGCTCCTGAAAACTTTCAACATTCCGGCAAATGTTACAGTTCCGACCAAAGTATGGTCCTCTTCCAAAACCCAAACACAGCTCACGCGATGAGCAAGTGCTTGGATCATTACAGCTACCAGAGAACTCCACGGATAGCATATGATTGCCTCTGAACTCCTCCCCAGAGAATTCCGTCCCGAGCTACCATGGAAACTTGAACCCGACTCATCATCAGAGGAACAATTAGAAGATGATGATGCTGTCGAAGAATTAGAGAGTTCCTCCATCAGTTCCAACATTGCCCCAAAATTTCTCTCTTCCAACCTCATTCTTACCAACTCGACCAAGTACTCCGGTGGACCACCACAATCAATATACGCCATTAGATCGCCAGCTAAAAGAGTCGAAATTGCTGCTGCAACTAATTCATCGCAGCAGGCAAGAGTCACTGGTGAGATTTCTCCTATCAATCTGTTATCTTCGTCAATAATTGCGGTTGATGTTTGCTCAACGAGAGAGCGAGAAATATAGTCCAACGCAGATGATGCAGGATCAAGGTAGCGAACAGTCATGATGTCGTGCTCAATTAGGTGGAGTGATTCAATTGCCATGCCAGGGATTGGGGAGAAGACTCCGATAGAGTTGAGAAGGAAACGAACAATGTCTTCTTGCGTTAACCAGCAATATTCGCGACCGTTACAGTGCTTGGAGTCGAAAGATGCTGGTTTGTTGGGAAACTTTTTTCTTGAAAATGTGTTTCTGTGGTTTTGTATTGGTATCACCAGGTTTTGGGTGCCTTCAAGAATGCAATCTATTGCCTCCAATAAGCTGAATAATTCAGACAGTAAGAACATACGATGTTCAAAATACAGGATACAACAAATGTTCAACTTAGAGCAGAAAAAGAAAATACGATAAATTCCATAGCTATTAGCCACAAGTTCATATTTCTCAGAATTCGTTCAATTTTGTTAAATAAAATTATAAATAACAATAAATCACACGCTTCAATTATGTTTCCGTTCAATACGGTTGATGGAAAAGCACAACAAATCGGCTTCAAATTGAATTCAGAAATATAAGCATCTGTTTGGACCCGTTATTCAAAGGAATATTAATTTTTTGGAGAATGCGTAATTGAAAACTGAGGAAAAAAATTGGGTTTATATGTAATATTATTTATTGGAGAATATGTGATTAATAAGAAGATAGAGAAAAAGAAATTATAATTTAATGAATGATAATGGGGTCAAGAAACATAAATTTACAATTTATATCCTCAATTCGTTGTCTAAAATGGGAATCGCCAATGCCAAATTAACATCATACATCCAGAAACAATCTTCCAATTTGAGGTTAAATTTATCAATGCCACCTATCTTCATATTTGAACAACCAATTTGATTTTGTTTCGCTGTGACTATCCAATTTGATTTTATTTCATTATGACCATTCAACGATTCCACCCTCGTACTAAGTGAAAGTGAATCCACCCAATAACTTTATTTAATATAATCAAATTGGGTGACCAATGTGATACTAAGTATGAAATTGAGTGATGATAGTAAAACAAAATTAAATTAGGTGGTCAATATGACACTAAGTATAAAGTTCGGTGACTTGGATTTAACCCTCCAATTTGACATCAATTCCCCCTTTCCCTAAACATCTACAGAAATAATATTTAATTTGATCACCCAATTAATCTCCATCTTTTCTATGTCGTAATAAACAGAATTTAATCGCAAATCCAAGGCAAAAATGATGAAAGAAAAACACAAAACGGACCTAGAATTGGGTTCCAAATGCCTGACAATTGAAGGAGCTTTTGGTAAAATCTCAGAAATTGGAGCCTCAAAAGCCTTCAAAGGATTGGCCAAATTTTCTTCTTTGCAGAGGAAGCAAATTACATCTGTCATGCAAATTTTGCCTACGCATTCACAAGACTCGTCGGTTTTATTGTCACACGTCCAAACGCTGATATGAGTCTCTCCAGATCTCTTCAACGCCGTCACAGCGTCGGAGACCTTGGCGGCCGCCGGAATCCTCCTAATCACTGGCTTTCCTAGGCACAAGTCTGATACATCTCCATTCAAAAAACTTATTGCCATGCAATATAAAAACTCAGAAATTTGTTAAGATAATATAGCGAGATGTAAATAGAGAGAAAAAAAGTTAGGATAAGAGATAAAGAGAGCTGTGAATTGCAGAGAGATCTACTGAAGACGAGACGCTGAAATCAGAAATTTATAGGCGGTGGTTACTGCCAATAGCCGGTAACCAATTTTCATTTTTCTCTGTCAAAACGATGGATAAACTGTTTGAGTCACATTATTTTTTGAAAAAAATGTATTTTGANAGGCACAAGTCTGATACATCTCCATTCAAAAAACTTATTGCCATGCAATATAAAAACTCAGAAATTTGTTAAGATAATATAGCGAGATGTAAATAGAGAGAAAAAAAGTTAGGATAAGAGATAAAGAGAGCTGTGAATTGCAGAGAGATCTACTGAAGACGAGACGCTGAAATCAGAAATTTATAGGCGGTGGTTACTGCCAATAGCCGGTAACCAATTTTCATTTTTCTCTGTCAAAACGATGGATAAACTGTTTGAGTCACATTATTTTTTGAAAAAAATGTATTTTGAAATAGTAGATTGATGGAGAATGTGTGGTTGAAAAAGAAGGAAAAGTTATTGATGGGATGAAAAATATTATTTTATTAAAGAATGTGTGATTAAAAATTAATAAAAGAATGAAAATGAAAATTTTAATGTGCCAAACAGGGGCTTATCGAGTTTATACTAGGCTAATTCTTTTACATTTCACATATTTGATCCAACTATTATAACACTTTCGCGTTATCATGTGTCAATCAAAGTGTAAACGAAATTGTACGAATAACTTAATTCAACCGTTAAAAGATGTCGTAAATCCATAATATATTAAATATCACATCAAGTCAAAATCGTTTTTTTGACAATTTTAACCCTACTACAATTTAATTATTTTAATAGTACATTATTTTTTATTTTTCAATATTTAATAAATAGACAAAATCCTCGTCATATATGAATTTCGTATTATTAATTAATATTCACGTTAATCTAGATTCAATTAAACTTGGTTTGATGAATCTTGATTTACATGAATTTAGAGTTATTATATATAATTTTATTTCTATTAATGTATCTAAGAATTTTAACAGGTGTTTAGATTTATGTATTAACAATTAATTTTTATGTATCAAATGTAATACAAAAGATTGCTCATTTGTAGTATTTCATCATCACAAAAAAATTGAATCATAGAAGTTGAGTTTTGAGAGTAATTTTTTATCTTTTAAATTTTATTTTTTTTACTTCGTTTGAAACTTATCAAATTCTTCCAACAAATTAATATCAAATATTACATTTATAACACTTATAAAATATTTTAAAATAATGCGTAATCTCCGTTCAATTCTGAGTTGTAAAATCAAACGAGTCAATATAGGAACCAATATTACTAGGACGACCACCATAAACATCCTTAATGTAAATTAAAAATTGTGATTCCTAATAATTTATCCATGCTAATAATTAATTAATACTGTCAATCATTTATCTCAATCAAAATCTAACATTAAACTAGTATTATTAATTAGTAAGTATTTTTAAATGAAAGAAAAATAATTAATCTATATAAGTAACTAGATGCTCTAGAAACATCCAAACAATAATGCTAAAGTTATGTGCTATTAGGTCAATCAAGCAATACGTAATACGCGTTTGGTTGTGTAATAAAAATTTATTTAGAATCAAATTTAAATTAAATTTAAGTTAGCCCCGCGACGAAATAAATAAAATAAATACAATTATAAAAACTTTATTATTAATTTTATAAATTTAGTTAAGAATTATTGTACACGAGTGAGCTTAGAAAATTGGTTATATTAGTTAAAATCAATTCGGATTGGGGGAAAGTTAGACCATGTTGCCTCGACCCAACGTTTGAAATTTTTTGTACTCAAGCCCACTTATTGCGAAGTTGTTGGCCTATTTTCTTTTGTAATGCTATTGTTGACCTCAAAAAATGACTCCGACGTGATCAACAGAAGATTTCTTCGAGTGAGCTCTAACCTGAACACATAGCACGTCGTCAGTCACCTGTAGCCTTTCTCGGAGGGGTTGGGAACGACTGCGAGCACTCCGACGATCAAGTCAGTTTCGTTTCAACCGAAAAATAGTTCACCAACGGTGGAAGACTCGTCGGAAAAATGGTTGATGATAACGTATAGTGGTAAAGTGCTAATATATGGGGGAGAGAAATGTTACTTGGGTTTGTTATCTTTGTTGGGGATAATCGAATTTCACCACCCTTCTCCAGGCATGAGTAGGGTGTATTTATACCAACGATGGAAAAAGGAGGGCCGTCGGATGGGGAGACATGTGTCATTAGATCCTCAGGGCTCGTCCTATCATAGGTGTAAATCTGTCTTTTCTATAGGTTGGCGGCATTGAATGTTTCTGATTGATTTGACCGTTTGGGTCCTGCCACACGTCCCATCAGTTGGTGATTTGACTTTGGGAAGATCTTTGTATAAGAGATCTTCGTTGGAATGAGGCGAGGCGAGGCAGGAGTGGAGTCATAGAAACGGAGTACGGGCCTTTGCATTCGCGATGCCTTGTAGATGAGTCCAGTTCCTTTGTTGGACGTTCATTCAGTTCGTTCTCTTGTATTGCTTCGGCATATACAATCAATTCGTCCTATGCGCAATCACCTCGATCGACATGTGGTAGAGTGTGAACTACATCTCCTAACACGTGGCGGGTGAGGTGGCGACCCGTAACAGCTTTCACACTTATGTCAATTGTCGAGTTTAATGTATAAAACTAATAAGAGATTTATTTTTGTGATCAAGAAAATATTTAAGAAAAACCAAATGAGCGGTTCATGCTAAACCGAGCCGTAAGGCAACAGGATCCCACGTCAGGTATGACGTTTTCTAATTTTAAGTGGTCCTGACTCCTTGAATTTCTCAATGGCCGGATAAAGACATGCTGCACTAAACGCCAAAAACGAATGTCCGGCGGATGATAAACCCCAAGGTCTCTAGGCGATGGGCATGGGCACTGTTTCTTAACAAACCCCGTGTGTCCTCCGCGTTTGCTTTACGATGTCGTTTTCAAGCTTCCGGATCAGGACAAAGATTATACTAACAAGGAAATGGTATCATTTTAGGAAAAGGACAAGTGTGAATACATACAGAGCCACGAACTCCTTGTCCCAACCTCGACGAATTGACAATAAAAGCATCGTAATTATCCGTATTTGTCCAAAATTGTCAAAGTTAGATTTCAATCATTTTTTTCACACGAGAAATTCGATATTTTAATTAGCTCATTCGTCATGTGATTAAATGAGTATGTCGTCAAATATTTCTTCTCCATATACATCTTTGTAATTCGTATACATCTTTGTATTTCACGTGTGATATAGTATTGTCTAACGACTCGTTAGTTCTATTCAAAGTAAATTGTTTTCCTATTTGTCCTTGCTCGTGCTTTGCCAGATTAGGACTAATGGTGTTAATTCATAACTCAATATGAAAACGATTGAGAGAGAAAATAATACTTATACATTATTTAATACAATATTATACGTGAACACACTTATAAAAAGTCGTGTTTACAACATGTAATTGTTGGAAAATTCTAACCTATCGAGCTACACATGTAATATATTAAATGTGTGATGCTATTTTTAAATATTAATCAATTAAAGTGATTCATTAAAATTGATTTTTTACTAATGGGTATTAGATTTTATGG
Source organism: Fraxinus nigra (assembly GCA_903798295.1). NCBI lineage: Eukaryota > Viridiplantae > Streptophyta > Magnoliopsida > Lamiales > Oleaceae > Fraxinus > Fraxinus nigra. The sequence goes on along the minus strand of CAIGRH010295656.1, from coordinate 9,766 downwards.
AAATTTAGTGTAGAGATCAGAATATTTGTTTTAAATTGATGATGAGCCAATTTAAAATAATTGAAAGATAATAACTGTATATTTAGTTATTATTATTTATCATGGAGTCATGGTCCCCATAATTAAACGTGGTTTTCATTTCTCTGCATCTCCATCAACAGAGAGAAAAATCAAGAGAAAGCTACGTATCAATTTAGAAGATCATAACTCATTTAAGCAATCAATCAAACATATATGAATCAAGGTATGCTTTCGCTTTAATCTTTTATTTGATTTCAACATGGAGTATGTATATATATATATATATGAAAAGGGTTTGATAAAGTATATGGATTGATAATTACTTTTCAATTTTCTACAAGTGGTATAAGAGTCACTCCATTGTTGAATCCATGAGAAATTGAGGTTTTAAAAATTCTGAATTTTTGGGTTATTTTGATCTTCCTTCCTGTTATTTTATGAAATTTGGCATGTTATTATATGGAATTATTATATGGATTTTGGTATAATATTAAGGATTTTCTTCCAAAAATTCGGATTTTAAAATTAAGGATTTTCAGATCTATTAAGATATTATTTCAACTTTAAAAAAAAAATTAATTGAAATCTGTAACAGCAGCGGCTACCGTCGTCGGCTGCGACAGTGCTACAGCGCTGTGAACAGCAACACGAGTTCTGCTGAGGGCCGTCGCTCTCAACTAATAATTTGCTTTATTTTTAAACATGTCTCGTAGCTCAACTGGTTAGAGCTCCTATTTTCATATAGGTAGTCCCAGTTTTGAATCCCCTTTACACCACTTTTATTATGTAAGATTTTAAATTCTTTAATTTGTACCAAAATTACGGCGGCAGTGCTTCAGTGCTGCGAACAGCAACACGAGTGCTGTTGAGGGCCGCCACACTCAGCTGATAATTTGTTTTATTTTTAAACATGTTTTGTAGCTCATCTGATTAGAACTTCTATTTTCATATAGGTAGTCCCGGTTTTGAATCCCTTTTACACCACTTTTATTATGTATGATTTTTAATTCTTTAATTTATACCAAAAGTAAATGGAATAAGGAGAGGATATTAGAAAACCGTGACCAACCCTTAGGATATTAAGATTTTGACAATTATGACACTCACTAAATTTGATACTAAACTTACTAGAATAACATATATTACAATTTAGCGGATTTAATGCAATTCTAAAAATTTGATCTCGTGCTCTTCCTTTGAATTATATAAAACTTGGCAACAATATCGTTTGGTGAAATATTGCTAATTTTTACAATAAAATTATTTATGTTTAGTTTGAACAAAATAATTGTTATATTTAAATTTTAAATCTTGTTTGATTCTAAATACATTTTGTTTTCTTCTTTAAATCACACATTTTTCAATAAAATAATATTACATTCAAATTCAAAAAAACTCTTTATTTTTTAACCATATATTATCCATTAAATCACTATTCCAAAATGCATTTTTTTGCAAAAAATAAAAATAAAAATGGGCATCAAATGGGGCTCTTAATATTTTATTGCGTCTACGATCCATAGGCGTCTGTGCTGACTCAAAATCCTGGATCCCGTCATTGGGCTATGCATGCCAATAATCATTAATTTTGTGAATGATATTACGATTAACGATTCTGCATCTAACGATAGCTTCAGGCAAAAAGGAGGAGCCGTTAGTTGATTGATATCCCCCAAAGAAGTGAATTACTTACGCTTCAAACTATATTTTTTGTAATGAGTAGAATGTACCGATTGGATTATTATTGGTAATCTGGGGAAGGTCTTTGGATAGTAATAATGGACGTGTTGTTCCCAAACTATTAGAAAGTTATGTTAATACAATTCCATGTGAATTTCAAATTAACTTTCTGTTGTATGTAATGGTGTCACTAGGCAGAGCAGAAGCATAACTTCAATTTCTTGTTGAACACTTGAATTGGCATTATAGTGCTAAACTGTTAATTAATGATGATTAATTGATCTTTGAAGGAGCACTCTTTATAATTCCCCATATTAATATTGAAAGATTTTTTTTTTCTTATCTATAATCTCTTTTGGGCATTATGAACTATCGAAATCGTTCTTTTTTCGCTGTTTTTGGACAAGTGGATTTGACGTGGCTCGACAATATACTGCTCCGCTGCTGGCTGAGGTTACACCTTTAGTCCTCAGCTACATGCCTAGTTTACAATCTGTTTTATCATGTGTATGGTACAACATTTAGCTTGTTTATGTTCTGTTTTGTGTTTCTGTCTATTGCTTTACATCTTGTCTTATATTTTCCTGACGATCATTTCATTACGATACTAAGAAGCATCGTTGTGTTGTTTGGTTCGTGTCTGGTTCTATGTTTTTTATTTCTTACCATTTCGGTAAGAAGGCAATACTGGGGTTCATGTCCAGCTATGTAAAACTCCCATTGCATGCGCATGGGGAGGGCATTGCCACAATTGTAAAAAATGTACTTCTTTAAAGATTAAGAACTTTTTTTGTAAATAACCAAAGTTAATTGCTTGTTCAGTTGTATTTTTTATTTGTTTTCTTTCCCGATCATGATTTTCCTACCCCAAAAAGGTATTTCTTTTTTGGTCAGTTGTGGGGGAGGACTGATGAGGGATTCGAACTCCCGACATCATAATTGGTAGTCACGCGCCCTAAACTTCTAAGCTAAAGACCCTACTCCGTCTCCACTTGATATGTTCTTTTTTTATATATATATGCTATTACAATAGTGTTCTTATCTTGTATGAGAAAAGACTTGCTTAATGTTGAGTTGACAATTACAAGTTCTTTTATTTTTTTTTTAAAAAATATGTACCTTTGTTATAACTAGCAATCCCTTTACTATAAGGTGTTACCAATGTGATTCATGGTATGGAATGAGTTGAAAAAGCTCCATGTATCTGTTTGACTAGGTTGATAGTAACATTCTAATTTATTTTTCTTTTTATTTCTATCGTCTCAAATCGTATGGTCAAAAGATTAATCAATGTTAAAAAGAACAAATTTGCGTTTTTGTAGAATTATTAAATTTTGCCATTCTAAAATTCACATTTAAATTGTAATTGAGGGACAATTCAATACTATATTCAAGAAACAAGTACAAGCTTAGGACAAATCCTTCATTCATATTGTGCTTACATAGAGGTGGCCATAAGCCTTATCATGTCTACCTCTAAATATTTCAAATCTTGATTAAAAATAAAAAATAAAAATCTTCCAAAACTATATTACATTTTCCAGTGTAAGATTACTTAATTAGCCCTTGCTTGATCCCAATTTTTCATCCAAATACATTTTTAAACAGTGATTTGACCTCATTACAATCATATATTTTTCAATAAAATAATATTATACATAAACTCAAAATATTTCCTTATTGTTTAGCCATACATTTTTTTATTTTTAGAAGAAAGAAAAGATCGAGAACGGGGAGCAATTGTCTAACAATAAATAGGAAGAGAATTTCACGCATCTACACCAATAAAAGGTTTTTGGCATTTTGCTGACTAGGAAAAGTGTCATAGTCACTTCTAATTGTGGATAAGACTTGCTGACCAATTCCTCGTATCTCCATTTCTCAAACATTTTTTTTTTCCTTAAACCATCTAATCATCCCTAAATAAACTATAATTATCATCACATAATCCTCAAGATTCACAAATTAGTAATCTAAATTGAGATCTAAACCCACAAAATAATTTAATATCAATTGATCTGAAAGCCCACATTTTACTTTATTCATTATCTTTTAGTGTTGGATAAGGATAATGTTGCCACCTACTTTAGCTCCCCAATTTTTACTATAAATACTCAATACATTGTACCAAGATTTGACATCCTGTATACATTTTCCAAACTGTGTTAATTTCTTGATTCATTCAATTTGGTTTCTTTTGAAGATTTTCTTGTTGGGAAAAGAAAATGTTGGCAATATTCAAGAAGGGTTTGGTAAATCCACCACAGGAATTGAATAGCCCAGCTTCAACTCAAGCTTCTATTAACCCTAAGAATTCTGATGAGATATTGAAGGGTTTTCTATCTGATGCCTGCAATGGCTTTTCCGTTGGCTTTGATGACAAGGCTTTATTGGCCTATGCCCCACCTCAACCCTCATTCAAGGCACATCAAAGGTATAATTTTATCTTATAATTCTTTATTTTCTTGTCTATAAATTGCTTAAATATAAAATCATTTTGACTTTCTGTTGGAAAATGTCTTTGCTGTATGATGGCTATGACATTGCAGGTTATTCTGTGGTGTAAATGACATTTACTGCATTTTCTGGGGGAGTTTAAACAACTTGTGCACCCTTAACAAGCAATATGGCCTATCAAAGGGTGGCAATGAGGCAATGTTTGTAATTGAAGCATATCGGACCCTCCGAGACCGGGGCCCATTCCCGGCTCATCAGGTCCTTAAGGATCTTGAAGGAAGCTTTGGATTTGTGATCTATGATCACAAGGCTGAAACTGTGTTTACTGCCCTTGTAAGTATTGATCATCCTCAATAATTTTAGTAATTTTAAGAAAAATTAAAAATTGTTTGATATTGTTGTGGGCAGGGTGCTGATGATGCACTGAAGCTCTTCTGGGGCATAGCAGCTGATGGATCTGTTATGATCTCTGATAATATGGATCTCACCAAATCTAGCTGCAGAAAATCATTTGCTCCATTCCCACCAGGCATGTTGAATTAAATATTCACATAATAGAATGTGAAAATGTTTTGACACAAAGACAATCTGCCACAAACCTTCTCCTTTATTTGGATTTGAGACTGTTTTTTTATGTAAAATCAGGAAAAGTGTAATAATTGATATATTACTTGTGTATACACCAAAACCACTTACAATTACAACTTTCATCGTGAAGTTCGATCCAAAAAATGACTCTTCTCAAAATATCGCTCAATAGGTGTTGAGTTGGAATCTCATTGTAAGATTCTTGATTTTCTGAGATTCCAACTCCACGAGAACTAGGAACAAATTGCACGCGTCATGTAACTCGATGTTTGGATGAATGCAGGGTGTATGTACCATAGTGAAAGAGGATTGACGAGCTTTGAGCATCCAATGAACAAAATGAAAGCCATGCCCAGGATTGACAGTGAAGGAGCAATGTGTGGAGCCAATTTCATGGTTGATGCCTATTCTAAAGTTAATAGCATGCCAAGGGTTGGGAGTGAGGCTAATTGGGCAACCTGGGGCCAACAAGCTTGATGTTTTAACACTACAGATGGTGACATGACCAAGAAACTCAGTCGCCCTTTTTTTTATGTGTTTTAACTTTTTGTTTTTTGTCAATTTGATTTTGTGTTATTTTCCCTACCCATTTTAGTTTATGTAATTCTCCTCTGTAAATTTGGTACCTAAGTGCACAAGTGTTCATTTCTTAACAATTATTAACAGCATGCTGTTTTTGATGATTATTAACGACAGTAACACGAACTTCAATCATAACAATTATCAACATATCATAACATAGAAAGATTATAAACATTTACTATTAAAAAATTTGGACAGGATGACAAGCGTAATTCTCAACCCATCAAGTTTGTAACAAGTTGGTCTTCAAGAGTGTTTCCATCAGCTGGCTTACTTTTTGACGAGTAAATAGATAAATACTTACACTCAATTAAATAATTAAAACCAATAGGGAAGAAAAAAGGTTCAAGGAATAGATAAAAGAGATCAGTTCTATCTTTCCCAACCCCAGAGAAGATAAGTTTTAGCAGCATTAAGAGGCAATTCAGATCCTAATGAAGAAAAAACACCAGAAAAGAAGATTACAGTATCAAACCATGTATAATATTCATCAAACAATTAGTACACAACACCACAAATCTCAATTGATAAAAGCTCAAAAATGTAAGAACATGTCCGTAAACATTGGTTTAGCAAACTGGCATGAATGAAATAAGATATTTAGAATCATGGAGATAAAGAGAACCTTTTCATAGGAAGACTGTGAAGTAAATAATCAAATTGATGAAATCAGCTAGCAGGCTGGCCGTTGGCTGGAGTAATGGGTTCTTCAGTAGAGAGTGAAGAGCCATTAGAAGTTGCATCCTTTGCAGGTGCATTGGGAGCCTCTTTAGCCACTGATCCAGTTGCACTACGCACCACATCTTTCTCGTTTTTGACATTTTTTCCATCTTTGTCGACTTTCCCATCCTTGGCCGGAGTAGGTGGAGGCGGTAACATGTGAGGTGGAGGGTTATGCTTCAGCTTCACCAATAAATGGCGCATTCTTGAAAGATCGGTAGGTTTTCCGGGTTTGGGCCCTTGAATGACAGTTATTGATGGCTTCTTCTCTTGATCCTTCTTCCTTCCCTTCTTCTCAATATTGGGTACCTCATTAGGAACGAGCTCCGCTATAGCTTTCCAGTATTGTTTTTCTGCTTCTTTGTGGAACTTTTCTTGATTGGCCAAGTATAACTGTTCAATTTAGAAATTTATCAAATCAAAATTTCTCTCTGTCAAATAATCATAAAATCAGGAGTACAATTCTTGAAAGATTAACCTTCTCTTTCTCTCTGTTGGTGGTCTTGTTGGTCTCTACATTAAGCTTTCTTTTCTCATAGAAAGCTTGTTTATACTCTTCACCTTCTTGTATAATTTGGGCTCGCAGCTCTTTTTCCCTCTTCTCCTTCTCTTCAAGGCGGATGGCATTTTGCCTGCTCCAAAAAAGCATATTTATGAGTTAAGAAGTTGTGACCATCTTTTATCAACACGTTTCATTCCATTTATGCTTTTAAAGACAGAGAAGCAACGGTTTTAACAATGAAAAAGTGGTAAATTAACAATTGTTTCATCTTCTTTTCCTTATTTATTTAAAGATTGTAACAAGGAAAAATCATCTTATGCATACCGGGTAGAGAAGAAAACTGTCTACACAAGAAAAGTGGTATTAAACAGTTTCTCTTTTCATGGACTAAAGGACAAGTATAAACACAAAGAATTGCAATAGACGGTGTGGCAGAAGAATTTCATCCAGTTTCATATCTTTGTTAATTTTTGGTTTATAGAATCAGAAGACCTTGATTTCTACATAGTGCAATCAGAATGTAATTTGTCTTGAAGAAAATTACGAAAGAATTGAAACAGGCACCATATTTGATTCTCCAACCATAGCTCACTCGAAAACAGCCTCAACTCCTACCAGCATTGACTTAAAAACCAACTAAGAAACTGTCACATAAAATTCCAAGCAGCCAACCGAAACGGATTTTGGTGGTGTTTGATAATAATAATAATAATAGATTTTGCTTCTTCCCAACCACATATCTAAAAATCCATTAAAAAACTCCACAACTCATCAAACCAAATATCTAGATTTCAAATCAACAGATCATGAACAGAACTTTCCAAAGCTTGATTTTGTCTATAAAAACTTCAGGATTCTTAATTATATAGAAAAAAATCATATTGGAATCCATACTTATCTCGAGCTAGCTGAATTTCAAAACAAGGTAACAATCCAAACTGCTGATGGGGGTTAGAACCAATCGGATGGCCATGTGAAACCTACTGAGTAGTATAAAACAATGAGATCTATTCTCTCTCATGTTTACAACTGGATTCATGGGTATATCTGACAAAGCTGAAGGGGAACGAATAAATGTTCAAAGAAAGAAAAAAAAAAAAATTAAGCAAGCAATGCCAAGACTGAACTTTCGTTTTGGGAGCAATTGAATCTGGGATGACCGAATTCACGATTTGCAGATAAGGATTTGGGTTTTGCTATTTGTGGAGACACAGGCCTCTCTCTGGCAAAACCTTGATTTTAGAATTAAATGACGTTGAAGATGAGTTGGCAAATCACTTTTCACTTGGGAGGAGTTAACGGACCACGTCATCTTTTCGTTTGCCACATCAGCTTGTTTATTAACAGATTTCATGGGATTAGTGATGGAGTTGGATGGAGTAAAGTTCAGTGGCTAGTGGGACAATTAATGAAGTTCGATGAGTAAGTCTTTACATAATGTAAAGTTCAGTGGCAATGAAACATTTAACTCAAAAAAGATCTAGAGACGAGAGATAATCGCATCATTTCTGTGACGTCCTCTGTTCCTCCGTTTTCTTTCCAATATTCAGCACAAGCCAATCAAATGAAAAATTCAAATCTTGAAGTCCAAAGAATTTACAGAGATCTCCTCAAATCAAATAAATAAACTGATAATACAAACCTGGAGTCTGATTAGAAAATAAGTAGAGGTTATCTTTCATTGAGCAATAGATCTAACAACATTATGAACTTAACCGCATCAAATAGTTAATATTCACATTACTGATCTAGTATGAAAAAACTGACCTCCGCCATTCACGAAGAGCGAATCCTTCTTCAGGTTGCAACTCAGTGGGAGGCGGAAGGATCGGCCCGTCAGAGCTAAACATTCCCTCCGAACCTTGGCCAATATCATAAGGCGCCTTCCCGTTGCCATTCGAGATCGGGACCGAATCAGGACTCGACCCGAATCCGAAAGGATCGGAACTATCCACCGAGTGCGATACGTGATCCACCGTCACATATTCCGACTCCTCGAACTCCGTAGTATACACTCCGTCGCCACCTCCAGAGGAGTAAGGTGGAGTGTCAGGCATGGTGAAGGCGGCGTAGCCGGTGAATCTACCATCATCAAATGCACGCGCCGACGCATCGCCGTCCATGCTAAACGCATCGAATGATGCCATTGATCTCAACAATCACTATTCTCTCTCTAAAATCTCTGTATATATGTAATGGATGAATCGGAGTGAGATGTGATGTTGCAATCAAAGGAATCGAATTGATGTGCCTACACTATCTTCCAAACTTGGTTAATTTTAATATACCTATTCCTTTTCACTGTTTCTTTCCTACCCTGTTGGTGGCCATTATTTCTCATTAAAAAAAAAAAAAAAGTAATTTTTCGAATAATGAAAAGTTAAAAAGTAAGAAAGAATTTGCATTTAAGTATAGAATATTTTGTGTAGATGTTATTAAAAATGAGTATGTATAATATTAAAAAAAAAAAAAAAGCTTTTAAAAGTCCCTATTGAACTCTTTTTTCTCCAAGATTATTTTCAACTACACAGTCACAAAATATTCTGCACGTAAATTAAAAAAAAATTCTACTTTTAACCACACATTTTCCTAAAAATATTATTCAAAACCCCCTTTAATAATGGACACCAAACATGGGCAAAGTATAGTTGTCAAAGGGGGCAATTCTTTATATCTAAAAGTTACTTAGTTAAGAAGCGTTTGTTCGACAACCACTATTTTGAGAAAATTGAGTTTTGTATAGTGATTTTTAGGAAAAAGAAATTGTAATTAGAAAAAAATTTAATATTGAATTTACATGTAGAATATTTTATTGTGTAAATTAAGATCATGTTTGTTTCGAATTGAAATTATATTTTAATTTAAATCAAAGTGAAACAATTAATATTAATCGCATATTTCATGGTCTCACGCCTTTCAACAACACATTTAAAAAACTTCTATCACAATCTACTAAAAATCTAATTTTAATCCCCATCAAATACCCACTAAATGTGTGATTAAAAATAAGTATATTGAAAAATTTTTGAAAATAATGGTTATCAAATTGAGACAAATGTTGTTTATAATAGTGTAAATTTAACTTTTTTTAAAACAAAATTAAGCCCCTATTTGGACTCCATTATTCGAAAATATATTTTTCTCTTTCTAATCTTTAACCACGTGTTTTCAATAAAATAATATGACACGTAAACAATTTTATTTTATTTTTATTTT